>OU342742.1:461278063-461580515 GCA_910589775.1 Avena eriantha
CATTTCAATGAGACTAGTGGATCCATATGGGGTATGTGAAAAGAACACACATGGAATGACTCTGGTCATTGTTAGTAAAAGAACACACATGCAATGACACTGGTGGATCCATGTTTGGTCTCTGAAGGGAACACACATGCAAAGACACTGGTGAATCCATGTGTGGTCTCTGAAGAGAACACACATGCAATGACACTGGTGGATCCATGTGTGGTCTCTGAAGAGAAGACACATGCAATGACTCTGGTTGTTGTTCGTAAAAAGAGCACACATGCAATGACACTGGTGGATCCATAGGTGGATTGTGAAAAAGAGCACACATGCAATGACACTGGTGGATCCATATCTGGTATGTGAAAAGAACACACATGCAATGACTCCATTTGTTGTTAGTCACACATGCAATGACTGTAGCGGATCCATGTGTGGTCTCTAAAGGGAACACACATTTCAATGACACTGGTTGTTGTTAGTAAAAACAGCACACATGCAATGACACTGGTGGATCCATAGGTGGATTGTGAAAAGAGCACACATGCAATGATAGTGGTGGATCCATACGTGGTATGTGAAAATAACACACATGAAATGACTCTGGTTGTTGTTAGTAAAAAGAACACACATGCAATGACACTTGTGGATCCATGTGTGTTCTCTGAAGGGAACACACATGCAATGACACTGGTGGATCGATGTGTGGTCTCTAAAGAGAACACACATGCAATGCCACTTGTTGTTGTTAGTAGAAAGAGCACAAATGCAATGACACTGGTGGATCCATAAGTGGATTGTGAAAAGAGCACACATGCAATGACACTGGTGGATCCATATGTGGTATGTGAAAAGAACACACATGCAATGACTCTGGTTGTTGTTAGTTAAAAGAACACACATGCAATGACACTATTGGATCCATGTGTTGTCTCTGAAGAGAACACACATTTAAATGACACTGGTGCATCCATATGTGTTATGTGAAAAGAACACACAAGAAATGACTCCAGTTGTGGTATGTGAAAAGAACACACATGCAATGACACTGGTGGATCCATGTGTGGTATCTGAAGAGACCACACATCCAATGACACTAGTTGTTGTTAGTAAGAAGAGCACACATTTCAATGACACTGGTGGATCCATATGTGGTATGTGAAAAGAACACACATGCAATGACTCTGGTTGTTGTTAGTAAAAATAACACACATGCAATGACACTAGTGGATTCATGTGTGGTCTCTGAAGAGAACACACATTTCAATGACACTAGTGTATCCATATCTGGTATGTGAAAAGAACACACATGAAATGACTCCAGTTGTGGTATGTAAAAAGAAGACACATCCAATGACACTGGTGGATCCATGTGTGGTCTCTGAAGAGAACACACATCCAGTGACTCTAGCTGTTGTTAGTAAGAAGAGCACACACGCAATGACACTGGTGGATCCATATGTGGTATGTGAAAAGAACACACATGCAATGACTCTGGTTGTTGTTAGTAAAAAGAACACACATGCAATGACACTGGTGGATCCATGTGTGGTCTCTGAAGAGAACACACATTTCAATGAGACTAGTGGATCCATATGGGGTATGTGAAAAGAACACACATGGAATGACTCTGGTCATTGTTAGTAAAAAGAACACACATGCAATGACACTGGTGGATCCATGTTTGGTCTCTGAAGGGAACACACATGCAAAGACACTGGTGAATCCATGTGTGGTCTCTGAAGAGAACACACATGCAATGACACTGGTGGATCCATGTGTGGTCTCTGAAGAGAAGACACATGCCATGACTCTGGTTGTTGTTCGTAAAAAGAGCACACATGCAATGACACTGGTGGATCCATAGGTGGATTGTGAAAAGAGCACACATGCAATGACACTGGTGGATCCATATCTGGTATGTGAAAAGAACACACATGCAATGAGTCTGGTTGTTGTTAGTAAAAAGAACACACATGCAATGACACTGGTGGATCCATGTGTGGTCTCTAAAGAGAACACACATTTCAATGACACTAGTGGATCCATGTGTGATCTCTGAAGAGAACACACATTTCAATGACACTAGTGGATCCATATGTGGTATGTGAAAAGAACACACATGCAATGACACTGGTGGATCCATGTGTGTTCTCTGAAGAGAACACACATCCAATGACTCTAGCTGTTGTTAGTAAGAAGAACACACATTTCATTGACATTGTTGGATCCATACGTGGTATGTGAAAAGAACACACATGCAATGACTCTGGTTGTTGTTAGGAAAAAGAACACACATGGAATGACACTAGTGGATCCATGGGTGGTCTCTGAAGAGAACACACATTTCAATGATACTGGTGGATCCATATGTGGTATGTGAAAAGCACACGAATGCAATGACTCTGGTTGTTGTTAGTAAAAAGAGCACACATGCAATGACACTGGTGGATCCATAGGTGGCTTGTGAAAAGAGCACACATAAAATGACACTGGTGGATCCATATGTGGTATGTGAAAAGAACACACATGTAATTACTCTGGTTGTTGTTAGTAAAAAGAACACGCATGCTATGACACTGGTGGATCCATGTGTGGTCTCTGAAGAGAACACACATTTCAATGACACTGGTGGATCCATACATGGTATGTGAAAAGAACACACATGAAATGACTCCTGTTGTGGTATGTGAAAAGAACACACATGAAATGACACTAGTGGATCCATGTGTGGTCTATGAAGAGAACACACATGCAATGACACTGGCTATTGTTAGTAAGAAGAGCACACATTTGAATGACACTGGTGGATCCATATGTGGTATGTGAAAAGAACACACATGTAATGACTCCATTTGTTGTTAGTAAAAAGAACACACATGCAATGACACTGGTGGATGCATAGGTGGATTGTGAAAAGATCACACATGCAATGACACTGGTGGATCCATATGTGGTATGTGAAAAGACCACACATGAAACGACTCTGGTTGTTGTTAGTAAAAAGATCACACATGTGTGGTCTCTGAAGAGAACACACATGTAATGACTCTGGTTGTTGTTAGTAAAAAGAGCACACATGCAATGACACTGGTGGATCCATAGATGGATTGTGAAAAAAGCACACATGCAATGACACTGGTGGATCCATATGTGGCATGTGAAAATAACACACATGCAATGACTCTGGTTTTTGTTAGTAAAAATAAGACACATGCAATGACACTGGTGGATTCATGTGTGGTCTCTGAAGAGAACACACATTTCAATGACACTGGTGGATCCATATGTGGTATGTCAAAAAAAACACATGAAATGACTCCAGTTGTGGTATGCGAAAAGAACACACATGCAATGACACTGGTGGATCCATGTGTGGTGTCTGAAGAGAACACACATCCAATGACTCTAGTTGTTGTTAGTAAGAAGAGCACACACGCAATGACACTGGTGGATCCATATGTGGTATGTTAAAAGAACACACATGCAATGACTCTGGTTGTTGTTAGTAAAAAGAGCACACATGCAATGACACTGGTGGATCCATGTGTGGTCTCTGAAGAGAACACACATTTCAATGAGACTGGTGGATCCATATGTGGTATGTGAAAAGAACACACATGCAATGCCTCTGGTTGTTGTTAGTAAAAATAAGCACACATTCAATGACACTGGTGGATCCATAGGTGGATTGTGAAATGAGCACACATGCAATGACACTAGTGGATCCATATGTGGTATGTGAAAAGAAGACACATGCAATGACTCTGGTTCTTGTTAGTAAAAAGAGCACACATGCAATGACACTGGTGGATCCATAGGTGGATTGTGAAAAGAGCACACATGCAATGACACTGGTGGATCCATATGTGGTATGTGAAAAGAACACACATGCAACGACTCCAGTTGTTGTTAGTAAAAAGAACACACATGCAATGACACTGGTGGATCCATGTGTGGTATGTGAAAATAACACACATGCAATTACACTGGCTATTGTTAGTAAGAAGAGCACACATTTCAATGACACTAGTTAATCCATATGTCGTATATGAAAAGAATAGACATGCAATGACTCTGGTTGTTGTTAGTAAAAAGAACAGACATGCAATAACACTGGTGGATCCATGTGTGGTCTCTGAAGAGAACGCACATTTCAATGACACTGGTTGATCCATATGTGGTATGTGAAAAGAACACACATGAAATTACTCCCGTTGTGGTATGTGAAATGAACACACATGCAATGACACTGGTGGATCCATGTGTGGTCTATGACAATGGCTGTTGTTAGTAAGAAGAGCACACATTTCAATGACACTGGTGGATCCATATGTGGTATGTGAAAAGAACACACATGCAACGACTCTGGTTGTGGTATGTGAAAAGAACAAAAATGCAATGACACTGGTGGATCCATGTGTGGTCTCTAAAGAGAATAAACATTTCAATGACACTGGTGGATCCATAGGTGAATTGTGAAAGGAACACACATGAAATGACTCTGGCTGTTGTTAGTAAGAAGAGAACACATTTCAATGACACTGGTGGATCCATGTGTGGTCTCTGAAGAGAACACACATGCAATGACTCTGGTTGTTGTTAGTAAAAATAGCACACATGCAATGACACTGGTGGATCCATAGGTGGATTGTGAAAAGAGCACACATGCAATGACAATAGTGGATCCATATGTGGTTTGTGAAAAGAACACACATGCAATGACTCTAGTTGTTAGTAAAAAGAACACAGATGCAATGACACTTGTGGATCCATGTGTGGTCTCTGAAGAGAACACACATTTCAATGACACTAGTGGATCCATATGTGGTATGTGAAAAGAACACACATGAAATTACTCCAGTTGTGGTATATGAAAAGAACACACATGCAATGACACCGGTGGATCCATATGTGGTCTTTGAAGAGAACACACATCCAATGACTCTAGCTGTTGTTAGTAAGAAGAGCACACATTTCAAAGACACTGGTGGATCCATATGTGGTATGTGAAAAGAACAGACATGCAATGACTCCAGTTGTTAGTAAAAATAACACACATGCAATGACACTGGTTGATCCATGTGTGGTCTCTAAAGAGAACACACATTTCAATGACACTGGTGGATCCATATGTGGTATGTGAAAAGAACACACATGCAATGACTCTGGTTGTTGTTAGTAAAATGAACACAGATGCAATGACACTGGTGGATCCATGTGTGGTCTCTGAAGAGAACACACATTTCAATGACACTGGTTGTTGTTAGTGAAAAGAGCACACATGCAATGACACTGGTGGATCCATAGGTGGATTGTGAAAAGAGCACACATGCAATGACACTGGTGGATCCATATGTGGTATGTGAAAAGAACACACATGCAATGACTCTGGTTGTTGTTAGTAAAAAGAACACACATGCAATGCCACGGGTGGATCCATGTGTGGTCTCTGAAGAGAACAGACATATCAATGACACTGGTGGATCCATAGGCGGTTTGTGAAAAGAGATTTGCCCTCTCTCTCGGTCATAAATCTCACAAAAGCCCAAACGTGTGGAGATCCCAAACATGTGCTAACTCTGGGTGCTATGCCCTGATTGGCTGACACAGATGTGACGTGGATCGTCTCCACCAACCGTCGATCCTATGTGATCCAACGGGCAGCATAACCCCTCCCTTCTCCACTTTTTTTATGCATGGTCAATCTGTGCCACCTCTCTATCCGTGCCACCGATACTTTACCTCCATAAACAAGTGAATATCCATCTATCTAACTAAAATAAATGATCATATTTCGAAGAAGCCATCGTCTTCGTCTTTCGGTTCGTCCTCGTCTTCGTCAACGCCATGGTCCCTGCCATCACCGCTATCGATGTCCTCCTCTGACGACTCGACACCGCCCCCTTCCTCGAATAAGCGCGC
Organism: Avena eriantha; assembly: GCA_910589775.1. Lineage (NCBI taxonomy): Eukaryota > Viridiplantae > Streptophyta > Magnoliopsida > Poales > Poaceae > Avena > Avena eriantha. The sequence goes on from OU342742.1 coordinate 461,283,980, forward strand.
TATCGATGAACGCCTCCTCGTTGGCCGAGTCAGACTCCTCCAAATAGCTATCTCCTCTCTTCTTCCTAGTCATCTTCTTGTTCCTCTTCTTGTCTGTACTCGCTGGTGCAACACGCACCCCCGTCCTGTCTGCTGCTTTATGCTCATCCGACGCTGCAGGTACCCCATGCTCCTCCTGCGCGGCCGGTACGAGCTTCGACGACGAGGTGTCCTTGAGTGCCGATGTCGATGGATCCTGGCGTGGTCGGACACAACATGCTGCCTCAGCAGGTGACTCGCGAGCGTGAATGATGCAGCGAAGAGCCGGGGAGGCAGGACGGTCAGTGGAAGGCTTGAACCTGCCACTGCCACGGTGAGGGGGCATCGTGCTTGAGGTAGTTGCTCCGAATGGTCGATGGCGGGTACACAGAGTGGGGTGCTAATCTGATCAAGGATGAGCAGCGGTTTCATGCATCATGTCCACGCATGCATTTGTCGATTATCAAAAAGAAGAAGAAATAAGTAATATCTCGCGTAGTGAACATAATTTCATCACAACAAAAGTGGCACAGCGTATTCTAGACTCGTAAATATCCCGTGCGTGCCTGTCACATGGAGTTCGACGGAGTTCGACGTGCCGACGTGATCATGCAGCAGTTGCGCGCGTCATTGCCCCATCAACACGTGACACACGCATGCGGGATGTGCGCGCCGATTCCCGTGATGACCACCCGACTCGCACTCCCCTTATTATATACTGGATTTTGGGCGGCGCCGAAGACCATTGAAGTGTCCATCGCAATAAAGACAAGTCCCATTGATTCCCTATCCTGCCTCCCTGGCTTCTTTGAGAAGGTAGACCGTACACGGTGGTCTTGTATAATAGTACTAGAACTACTGGACCACGACCTGTACTCTTTGACTCTTCTCCCACACTAATCACTATCTCCTTCCTCCTGCTGCCGCCACCCTCACCCTGCAAGCCATGGCTCCACTGAGGAGGGGGAGAGGCTGGTCGAGGATCCTCGCGGAGAAAAGGGAGAGAAATCGTCGCGGGGCACTTCTTGCTCTACCAGCCGCTGAAGCCCACCCTCTCATCGAGGCCCAATCTCACCCGAAAGTGGCGCCGAATGTTCTAGCAGGCGAGGGGTCCTCCCCGTACGGTCTTCTTGTTCTACTTCTTCTCCATCTCCCTCTCCATCATGATCTTATTCAGCTTCTTCTTGTTTTTCTTCTTCTTCTTGCTCTTCCTCTTCTACGTATTATAGGCAGGCCATGGAGCCCGAATCCACCACGATAGAGGCGTTGCAGGACCCAATCGTCCCCGTTCCATGTCTCAGCGAGGTAGCAAATCTCCAATTTGTCATTTCTCCGAGTTGTGATGTGGATTTCTTAGATCCTGTCCGCCCCACATTGGTTTTCCTTCTTCTTTTGCGAGTTGTATTAGTTTTCATGGATATGACTAGATCTCTTGGTCTTTCCTTACTACCGCTGTTCACAGATTCCCTATGCATTTTTTGTGATTAGGATTAGTTTATCGTGGTCATGAATAGATCTCTAGGTCCATTTTTTAACACTGCGGCCAATAGATTCAATGGGGATTTTTTTGATCTGTATTAGTATTCACCTGGGACCTGGAGTGTAATTATAGAATTCCTATTTCAATTAACATGAACGATGGCCGAGTACCGTGATAAGGTGGCCGCGATCAGTTCCAAGATTGTCAACCAACATGAGCTTGCACGCTCCCTCACCCAAGCTAATGAGAGCCTACACAAGCAATTATCTGTGCAGAAGGAGATCTTGCTAGATTTTGCACGTGATGTTGTTAGGCAGCAGAAAGTGCTCGACCCTAACTTGAACAGGCAAGAACAGGCCATCAAGATAATCAACGAGCTCACGGAGGAGAAGAAGAATCTCGTGGAAAGGTGCATTCTCGTGCAGGACGAAGTCAGCGAGGCACTCAGAGGACGCGTCGAGGACACCAAGGCTACCATCTGAGCCTACCATGATAGGAACTGTTGCCTAGATGCAGTCAAGGAGATGAAGGCGGACATGAGCAGAGGGATCACTGTACTCAAGGGTATTTGGAAAGAGAACGAGGAGCTAAGGGCATGTCTGGAGGTGTATCGGAGCAATGCCCAAGTCTGATTCCCGTTAGCAGGGACACGAATATCAGTTCGTCCTCCACTCCTTTTGTAGTGTTTAGGGTTCAGGGAGCAATGCCCAAGTCTGCTTCCCATTATAGGGTGCAATGAGAATCCTAGGGCAACTCCTTATCTATCTAGACATGTGTTGGTGTTCATGTTGATGAATGGACACCATGTGCTCTTTCCATTATGTATCTGGACATGGGTTTCTGCATTATGAGTTTCCCACTCTCCCACTACTATTTGGTGATATTGGGAAAAACCCATAGCACACTAAACTATAGATAAATCTTATTTGTCTTTGAAATTGAAATTATGACAGTGCCACTAGTCGATTCATAAAATGTTGATTAGTCGTAGATTGCTTCTTCCTTGAAATTATAACAGTGACACTAGTCGATTCAGTTAATTATGGAAACTAACTAGCTTGTCCTAGTGAACTGAACAAACCATACTATGTATTTTTGTTGTAGGGAAAGAGGCGAAATATCGACCAGGACCTGGCGACCTGGCTAAATGACAAGATAGCAATCCAAACGGAGAAGCAGAATTCCCAGAAACTGGCCTTTGACCAAATGCGTGCTGAACTCGCGGTCCTTTCTGACAAGTACCAGAAACTGAAGGAGTTCAACGCCGGCTGGGCGAAGCTACACGGTCGCACCTCGGCTAGGAAGCAGACATACATCATGAAAGGGATCTTGAAGGAAAATCATATGGCTACGGACCAACTTCTCCAATCTGTAACGGAGCGCTGGAACCTACAGCTGAAGCACAACATAGTACTGAAGGAGCTGGCCAATCTTAGGGAGGAAAACAGGCAGCTCCGGGCCAGGCTCGCTTGAACACAACATATGTCTGTTTAGTACTGAACTGTCTAGTTTATTCTCTGAAGTGGTGATTTTGTAAGCGTGAACTTAACTCTATGCACGATATGTGTGTTCCTCTGAAATTAGTTCGCTCGAGGATTGAGTTTGGCTTAGTTAGGAAAGCGCAACTGCAAGTCTTACAGTTAACTAGTTTCAGGCATTGGCACAACATAAATTATTCATCTCGAATTTCCTTTAGCCTCTATAGTCTGTCCTTCTTCACCCTCGCGCGCCTTCTTCAGTTCCTTCAACAGATCCACAATGCAGTACTCTAGCTTCTTCTTGTCTTCCCTGAGCTGATCCCTCTACTTTTCTGCATTATGAATCAGCAACCTGTGACTATCCTGAAGCTTCTTTGCAGTTCCAACAACCAAGCTCCCATCGATTCCGTCAGTTAGCTCTGATAGAAAATTCTCGATTTCTTGTTCCAGCTCCTTATTTCGTACCGACATCTTGTAATTTTTTTCAGCTGCATCACTTACATCAGTAAATCTCCCCGACCTTTCCAACTCATACATCTCCCATAACTATGCCTAACATTTCTTAAGTGCATCTGGCCACTCAAGATCGACCCACTCTACTGCTTTACACACCGGGCCAACCTAAAAACACACACACTATAGTGTTATGAACATGCAAGATACATTTTACTTCATGTCACAGTTGCACATAATGTAAACAAACCTTATTTTTATAGCCCAAAAACCTTCTCCCCGTGTTACTGCCTTCGAATGTAACATATCTCCTCAGTTTTAGCCCATGGTCACATGGCACTTCTCCATCGAGATCTAGGCCCTCCCATTCAGAGTCGTAGATCGTCCGTGGTACCTATAGGTAAACACAAAGCTGAAATCGAACATGATTGCATGCACATATGGACCTCAGATCGAGAGATTTACCATTGCCTAACCCTAGCCCGAGAAAACAGAGGAACTCACATCATGGAAGGAATACTCGATGTCGGAGAGAAGGCTGTCGCTGCTCGTCTGGTCGTCCTCGCCGTTCAAGGACAGCATTGCGAATGCGTCGTTGCGGGCGATGGCATCGGCGTCGGCGTCGGCGAGAGAGAGAGAGAGAGAGAGAGAGAGAGAGAGAGAGAGAGAGAGAGAGAGAGAGAGCAGCCCTTCTACCACTGCAACAAAGACTAAATTGGCATGTTACAATAGTTTAATGTATACCATGCCCTTTCCCTGGATTACTATCTCCTGCCTAATATGGATTCTCTTCACACATTCTCATTTCAAATATTAAACCTGTACTCCCTCCATCCCAATTTCATTGCCTAACAAAAACATACCAGTATATTACATCATCTAAAGAAACAAAATCATGTCAACTAGAAGGTACTTATGCATCACTTCTTCAGTCATGGTTTCACAAAACATTACATTACAATCTCTCAACAAACATAATCACATCATGGTTTCACAAAACATCACATTACAATCTGTCAACAAACGTAATCACGGAAACAAGTATATTACATCAACTCAAGAAACAAAATCATGTTGACTACAAGGTACTTACACATCACTTGTCCTGTCATGGTTTCGCAAAACATTACAATCTCTCAACAAACAAAATAACAAAAACAAGTACAGTACATCATCTCAAGAAACATAATCATGTCAACTACAATGTATTGATGCATCACTTGTCCAGTCATGGTTTCACAAAACATTACATTACAATGTCCCAACAAACATAATAACAAAAACAAGTACGGTACGCCATCTTAAGAAACATAATCATGTCAACTACAATGTACTTATGTCTTATTACAACAACGATGGTTTCAGTGAGTGACATGTCCGAAAATCTCAATAGCTCGCATAGCATTATATCGCAATCTCTCAACAAACATAATCACAGAAACACACTCTAAATGCAACAACAGTCAATATTACAAATATAGGAAGGGGAACCCCGCAGTCCATATGACAAGCTTAGGGTAGCAGCTATCATCAGATCTCATCAATGTTGACCATCTCATTCTGTTCAGCCACTACAGGGGCATCTACATCCACTATAACATGTTCAACAACATCAGAAATGGTACCAAGGAAGAACACCTTCATGGTTCGCTTCTTTCGTCGCATAATCTACATAAGATCTTCAGTATCCAAAACATCTATGAATTACTGCTTCTTATGATGCCACCACCGGATTTTTGCCATCTGCTTAGGGCCAATACTGATTTCCTTACCGACCATCTCCCTCATTTCATCAAGAGTTATGTTTTTGGAATCAACAATGATCTCCATAGTACATGACGAAACTGGCTTATTAACTCCCTCATCAAGTTTTACCATGTATGAATCCACCTCTATGCGTATACTGAACTTATCTAGATCAGCATCTATTGGTCCGTATTCTCTAAGAGTAGAAGCTCTGACAGCAAGATCCCCGGCATTTGCATACATATCATCAATCATCGCTTCAACTTTCACCTTACGATCAGCTGCACAACACTCCCAAACCATCTGAAGCTCATGGGAGTGCTCAATTTGCTGATAGGTATCATTCATGTTGCGCCACACCAATTTTGTCCTTTGTCTAGAACCCTAGGGAATTCTAGAGGCAAGCATATCTACCAGCTGCGAAACAGACACAACCTCTTTGCAATTCACAAGCATATGCACATCTTGCCCGAACACAACCCTCTCGCAACCAAAATCAAGTTTTGTAGTGTACTGCCGAACATGAACTGTGAACACATATAGGTCCCTTGTATCAAAGTTGTGCCTAATTTGATTAAAAAGGGGAACATTTCAGTTCATTCGATTCTATTATGCTGTAACTAATCTACTTGCAAGATAAGCACAAATAAGAAAAAATCACCTCTCGCTCTTCTCCCGGGTTTTTTCTTAGAGATATGGGTGCTGCATCCGCCCACCGGAGCCGAACAATCCGCCACCAGCCTTTCTTTTCTCTTCAACCCGCTGCTTGTAGGTACCTTGGGAGCAGAATCCTTGATGGCCTCCTCGCTAACCGGGGATGAAGACCTCGCTGCTGCTACGCGTTGAGCCCTAGACTTGGGCCCCGACGGACCCGAATCAGTCGGCGACGTAGCTACAAAATTCCTTGCAAAACATGTTGGGCCGCCGCCGTCAGATTCAGTGTCGGTTGAGGGAGAAAAAAGGTCATCCGTCGCTGGCAAATTTAGGGTCGGGGAAGGGAAGAAAAGGGACCACCGTGTCGCAGCAAAATTCAATGTCGAGAGTTAGGAAAGTACAGTAATGGATTTTCCCCTACGACACGTGCAGGGTGGCTAAGAAGAGTGACATGCAAAGAAGGGGCACAACAGGAACTAGTGTAACGGAATATCCTGACTTAACGGGCGCGATTTGAAAATATTGGGTTTGGCCATCATTCACTCGAAAGACCCCTCTCAGCAATTGGCGCCCCAACTTTTCGAATCGCGGTGATAAAAATCAACTTGGGTACCGCGTTGCTGGGGCGACCCAACTTTCGGGCCACAAAATGATATTCTCCCTTTTAAGACTTCCTAGATCTTGATGCTTCCTATGTTGGTATTTATCTATGACTGGTTGGTCTTATTTGCTTCTTATTCTGCTTATAATAGGGTCCTTCGAGTGGCCATCTGACTCACCTCCCACCAATGAACCTGTGGCGCAACCACGTTCAAAGGTGGAGGAGTTATCGTTGTTGTCTCGATTGCGCTATCGCATAAAACATTTGGAGCGGGAGATGCCCATGATCCATGGTAGCGCGGATGTGTGGAAGTCAAAGGCTGAAAAGGCCAGCGTGCACGAGAAGTACCTTCTAGGTGAGGTGGCTCAGTTAATGAGAAATTGAGGTGAGGTGGCTCAGCCACTTATCCTTTCTTAGCCATTCTAGGCGGCGCTTTGTCCTTATGCTTTTTTCCTGCCTCTTGTAGTTGTTAGCGCTCATCATCCGCGGGATGAGAGGGATCGAGTTGCCATTCGACTGAATGACTTGACTCAGGAGCAACTAGAAGCTAGTGGGTATTTCTGGGTTGATCATGATCACGCAGTTGTGTTGGCGACACTGCAGGACCGTGCATCGCGGGTGCTTCTTTATTTGAAGAAAGCGCAGTCGTGCCTCAAGAATATTTTTCAGGCGATGCCCCCGCTAGATGCGGTGCCTTCAAGCTTGCTAGCTTTGCTAATGAAGTTCCAGGATATCAGCACGGTCGGTGAGTGTGTGCGTCAGCAGTTGGTCGTGGGTGCCAAGGCTGCATTGGCGCCTGGTCGCCTGCATCGACCTGATATGGATTTCGCAGCTGTTGCCGCTGGACCACCGCCCCCACCAGAGGGGATGTCATGGAACATGGTAAAACATTATCGGGCGGTTGATCAGCTAGTCGAAGATATCGTTGACTTCTTCAAACAGGGTACAAATGTTCTCCTTTTTCATCAGTAGCGTGACCCTCCATACAGACATATAGGTGTTAATATCTTGCTAGCTTGTATATTTTTCGAGTGTTTTGTACTCTTTAGTTCCTTTTCGTTAGCCTGGCGGATAGTCATCTCAGCACCTTGTCAACCTGTCAGGTGCGTTGCAGCTGGGTTGATTTTATCAAGGGTTCGATTGATAGTGTGTCAGCTACTCGGATACTTTGATGTTCGTGTAACAAGGTGAAAGGGTGGCGCAGCCCTCGAGCAATGTAATTGCAAGTAAAAATAAAGAGACAAAGTTTGGGGCACTTAGCTTTATTTATTGGAAGAATATCATGAGGTACAATGTATGGTTAAGTAGACTGGCTGGATAGCCTTATGTGCAAAGTAAAAAACATCTAGGGGTAGAAATGACACAACTGCGCGACGTTCCAAGGGTTTGAGCATATGCCTCCACTTTCTAGATCTTTAAGGCGGTAGGTGCCACCTAGGACTACTTCGGTAATCACGTAAGGTCCTTCCCAAGGGGACTCGAATTTGAGGTGCCCTTGCTTCTTCAGTCGCAGCACCAGGTCTCCTTCGATGAAGGATGGGGGGCGTAGCCTTCTACTGTGGTAATTGTAGAGATTTTGTTGGTAGATCGTGGATCTCTCTGCTACAATCTTGCATTCTTCATCGAGGAGATTGACGGAGTCTTTGAGTGCGAGGGTTGATTCTGCCTCTCTGTATGCTACCACCCGTGGGGCTTTGCAGTGCACCTCTGCGGGTAGTACCGCCTCGGCACCGTGTACCATGAAGAAAGGAGTGTAGCTGTAGCGCTGTTTCAAGTTGTGCGCAGGTTCCATAGTATCGATTCTAACTCATTGGGCTAGCATCCAGCAGCTCTTTCGAGTGGCTGAAGGAGCCTTTTCTTGATCCCACCGCAGATGAGGTCGTTGGCCTTTTCGACTTGACCATTGGTCTGAGGGTGTGCTACGGAGGCGTAGCTGATGTTTATTCCCATGTTTTCACAGAAGCCCTCGAACTCACTTGAGGTGAAGTTTGTTCCGTTATCCATGATGATACTATGTTTCACCCCAAACCGGAAGACGATGGACTCAAAGAATTTGACGGTGCTGGCTCCTGATTGGTTTGTCACCGGCATGGCCTCAATCCACTTGGTGAATTTGTCAACTGCGACTAGGAGGTAGACATATCCTCCAGGTGAAGATTTCTGGAGCTTGCCGACCATGTCGAGTCCCAATTCCGTGAAGCGCCAGGCCACAGGTTTTGGCCCGAGCTCTATGAAAAGTGCGTGCGGCTTGTCCGCGAATCTTTGGCAGGTGTTGCATCGTTAGACGATGTCTTTAGACCCACACATTGTTGTTGGCTAGTAGAATCCAGCACATAGAGCTTTGGTGACGAGAGCACGACTACCAGCATGATGGCCACAAGTGCCTTCGTGTATGTCGAGGAGGATGGCTCTTCCGCCCCCATTGGAGACGCACCGTTGAAGGACTCCTATGATGCTACGATTGTACAATTCACCATTGATGAGGGTGAATTCCTTGGATTGTCGCGCTATATGACGCGCATCTGTCTGGTCATCTGGCAACCTTTTACTGAGCAAGTATGTGATGTATGGTTGCGTCCAGGATGGCTCTATCATCATGACCTCCATGGGGCCTTCGAGTCATGTGTTTGGATCCATGTCGTCGAGTGCCGTTGACTCATCGGGTGGCATAGCCCCCGAGTCCTTTGACGTGTTTGTTTTATGCTCTCGATCCTTAGGTTTGATGGAGAACTCATAGATGAGCTCTAAAAATACTCCGGGTGGCATTGGGGCACAAGTGGAGCCGATGTTGGCGAGTATGTCTGCTTCCTCATTGCTCTCGTGGCCGACGTGCTGCAGCTTGCAGCCGTCAAAGTCTCCCTCGAGTGCGTCGTAGAGGTCACGGTAGGCGATCATGTTGTTGCTCAAAGCATCACACTCGTTAATTATTTGGTTGACTACCAGTTTGGAGTCGCTGAAGATGACGAGTCGCTTTGCGCCGTAGGATTTTGCCATACGCATCCCGTGGAGTAAGGCTTCATATTCAGCTTCATTGTTGGAGGCTGTGAACTGCATTCGCAGAACATATCTCATCTTGCCAGCTTGCGGCGACGTCAGGATGATGCCCGCGCCGACTCCCTCCTTGCGCTTGGACCAATCGAAGTGCATTGTCGATAGATCGTACATGTCTGACTTGTCGGGGAGCTGGTTTTCCATCCAGTGCACGAGGAAGTCCGGGAGAACTTGCGACTTACTTGCGTCTCGCTTCTCGTATGTGATGTCCCATAGAGAGAGTTTGATCTCCCTGAGCGCGACTCGTCCAGTGGCGTCAGGGTTGTTGAGTATGTGCCCAAGCTTCTGCTATCATGAAGGGTTGTTTACCACAATAATTGGGTGGTCCTAGAAGTAGTGGCACAGTCGCCTGCTATCATGAAGGCGTTGTATGCCAGCTTCTGCTAATGTGGGTGATGACCCAAAAGTATAGGGAGTGTATCGCAGTATTTTCGAGGGAAGTGAAACACAATTTATTCATTCGACACAAGGGGAGCCAAAGAATATTTATAAGCCTTATCAACTGAGTTGTCAATTTAGCTGCACCTGGAAACAATCTTGCTCACATCAGTTTATCAGTAGCAACAATATTGTAGTAGGAATAGTAAAGTAACATCAGTAGTAAAGTAAAGACAGCAGTAACAATAGAAGTAAGCAGTAGGATTTGAGTGCAGTAGGCATAGGGATGGATGGATGGGCGTTGCATGGACAAGACAATTCACATAGCAATCATAACATAGGGCAATTGTAGATAAATAAGATAAAGCATCCTAGTACTAGATAATCCTAGGCATGTGTTCCATATATAGTCATACGTGCTCGCAATGAGAACTTGCACAACATCTTTTGTCCTGCCAGCCCGTTTGCAGCAGGGCCTCAAGGGAACTACTAGCAATTAAGGTGCTCCTTTTAATAGAGCACCAGAGCAAAGCAGTAACACTCCGTGAACACAAGTGATCCTCACATCAAAGCCATTCCCTCCGGTTATCCCGATTTCTATCACTTCGGGGCCATTGGTTCCGGACAACAACGTGTGTATACAACTTGTAGGTAAGACCATAAACAATACTATCATAATGAATCAATAACATGTTCAGATCTGAAATCATGGAACTCGGGCCCTAGTGACAAGCATAAGCATAACAAGTTGCAACAAAGTCATAAAGCACTAATAAAAGATACTAGGCACCATGCCCTAACAATCCGATGTCATTACATGAGAGATCTCATCCAATCCCTACCATCTCCATAGCCTACAACCGGGGATTACTCACTCATAGATGGGGGAAACATGGATGGTCGATGGAGAAGCGATGGTGATGATGATGGCGATGATCTCCTCCAATTCCCCATTCCGGCAGGGTGCCAGAATGGAGTTTCTGGTGCTGGTTCGTGGAATCTGGTGGCGGCGGCGGAGAAAAACTCCTTCTGGAAAAACGTCGAACCCCCCTGAGTTTTTATGTCAGAAGGCAACTTATAGGCGAAGAGGGAGACCGAGGGTGAGTATAGGGCGGCCATACCACCCCTTGCACGGCCTGGGCTAGCCCGTGCGGCCAGGTTGTGTGGCCTGGGCCTAGCCCCCCTCCGTCTCGTATTCTGGCTCCGAGAGTCTTCTGGTGATTTTTGGCATATTTTCCGGGATTTTTCCTGATAGTTGATTTTCTGCACAAAAACTAGACACCAAGGCAATTCTACTGAAAACAACGCCAGTACGTGTTAGTTGCATCCAAATCACACAAGTTTAGAGAAGAAACAATAGCAAAAGTGTTCGGGAAAGTAAATACGTTTTGGACGTATCAACTCCCCCAAGCTTAGCTTATTGCTTGTCCTCAAGCAATTCAGTTGAAAACTGAGTGCGATAAAAGAACTTTCACGAACACATTTGCTTCATATGATGTATATATTCTCAGCATGCGATTCACTACTTAGGCAATTCATAATAAAGACTATGCTACTGAGTCTACTTAACAGTCATTGCAAGCTATGAATAGATTCCAACTCAAAAAATAATAAGGAGCATGAAACATAAACATAAGCAACATTGCAATGCTCATAACAAGGTATGATAGAGTGGTATCTCGCTTGCCTTTGATTGTGAATGCCAAGCCACCTCTAAAGTTCAAGTGAAGACTAGAAGTAAAGATGTCAAAGATACAAACATCAAAGTCATAACACAATCAGTTCAAGTTTTGAAACAAGCACATTATACTAAGAATGACAACTATGCTCTCAAGAAGGTGCTCAAAGAATGTGTGGAGACTCAACAAGTAAATGAAAAAAAGGTTTTGAAAAGTTTGAAAGGCTTCCAAATGCTGAAAGTACGGTACTTGTTAGCTTTGAGCTCTCATTGCCCCTATCATAAGCATCTTTAAATGGTTAAGGTTAAAGTGACACAACTAAGAGGATATGCTTGACAAGTTATAAATCGAAGTCTCATGGCCCTTACTTACGAAGACCGATCCTCATGCTACTCAACTTCAGTCACGAGTAAGCTCTTGTCATTGTAAGTATATACATATCATAGAGAATCGCCAACGGGGTACCCCTTGCACATAATACACGAGCTATCCCATAATCAAAATGACAAGGCAAGCAGACAATGAGCATAAGAAATACTCCAAGCTTAACTCCTTCTCGTCCTCGATTAGGTAAGTGATAAAAAGAAACAATAATTTTTGAGGTGACATGCACCATCATAAACTTGATCAAGTATTTGTAAAACATTGATAGCTGGGATCATAGTACTTGAACATAGCATGAAAGATATAGTTCTAACAATAAGACATAGCAACTATGTTGTAACATGAAAAGGCACAAACAAAAGATTCATGAATAACAATGCTTTGGAAGACGTTTGTTTGTTTCACATAAAGAAAGCATAATGAGAATGGTATTCAGCTTGTCCCTCATAGTGTAGCAAAACATAAATGCATAGGACACCTTCAAAGTTCATAAGGGTGACTAGATACAAATAGTTTGAGGACAAGCAATATCAAAGTTATGCATCAATCAACAAGTCCTAGGAAAATGCACATTAAACTAAGAATGGCCACTATGCTCTCTCAATAGGTGCATAAAGATAGAAGATGGAGACTCAACATAAAAGTAAAAGAAAGGCCTTCATGGAAGGAAGCAGGGATTCAAGTCTCATAAAGAGCTTCCAAAAATTATGATACTTATTAGATTTCAGCTCTCATTGCCCCTATCATAAGCATCTTGAAGTGATTAAAGTTAAACTAAACAAACTATGGTGTATATGCTTGACAAAGTATAAGTTGGAAATCTCATGTCCCTTGAATACAAGGGTCGCTCCTCATGCTACTCAAGTTTAGTTACCGGTAAGTTCTTATCATAGTAAGTACATGCTTATCATAGAGAACCGCCAACGGGGTACCCCTTGCCCGATGATACGGAAGAATCCCCATATCAAAATGACAAGGCAAGAAGAAAACGATCATCTCAGCAATCTTCTTGTTATTACCACGGGAAAATGGTGTTTTATTCTCTCTTTCCTCTTTCTCATCTCTTTTTTTCCTCAATCTCTATATCTTTTTTTATAAGAAGAATGCTTCATAGATTGCTCATTATGGTTACGCTGTAGGTTTCCACCATGATTAGGCATGGATTAGACCAGCGGCCCAGGCGTTTCTCTAACACACATACATAACTCCATGGACTTACAAGCTCACATTTCATTTCACACCGACGACATCCATAGACAAAAGAGCATGATATCAACTAGGTACAATGTAAAAGTGCAATGTTGAAAGCGTTCCCCATGACAGCATGGTTCTGCTAATCCCCAATGTATAAGTGCAAGCATAGACAACATAGATGACACAATGGTTCAAGTTTATTAAGTGCAAGAAAAGTAAAGTGTGCCATCAAGTTCGTGAGAGCTTTAATCACTACCTTTCACATAAAAAGTTTAATTCAGAAGGTAGATAAAAACATGAATATACTTGCAATAGCAAATGCTAATAGGTAGGTATGGTGGACTCTTTGGAATAACTTGGTTTTATTTGGAGTTCGATGCATGAGTGGAACTCACACTTGGTTATGGAGGCCAGCAAAAGACTAGGAGCGACCAACTAAGAGAGCAATAATGGCCATAATCATGCAAAGCGACAAAACATCATTGATTAAAGCATAAAGTGATATTGCAAGTCGAAAACTAAATGATCATCAAGGCTATGGTGACTTGGGATAGTCATAACATAGTGTGAGCATGCGCCAAGTCAACCCAAATAAAGCATCAAAGGAGAATACCACAATACTATGCTTTAATATGCTAAAACAACGCATGATTCTTTCAAAGCACATTAAGCAATCTCAATTATTTATAACATGTCATGTTGCAGCAAAAATCACTAAGCATAAAGCCAAAACAATATCAAACATGACATGACAAAGCATAGGCCACAGTTAAAAACAAGCTCCCTTTTACCGCTTAAGCATGAACTTTTCCTACTCTTTTCCAATCCAAACCAAACTTATTTGAAAACTGATGTATGAATGAGGGGTTCCAACCAATTTATTCAAGCAAACTATGCAAACCAAGCAAATGAAAACCAAAGACAAAAACTAAGACGCTCCAAGAACAACACAACTGTGCATGAAACAATAAAAATGAAGTGTTTGGAAGAAACCTGAGATTTTTATTGATGAAGAAGGGGATGCCTTGGGCATCCCCAAGCTTTGACGAATGTACTTCTTGGATATTTTTTGGGGTGACACGCGTGGCATCCCCAAGCTTGATATTTAGTCCATTCTTCATCTCATTACATCATTCTTTCCATACACCTGAAATTTTTCCTTCATACAAAACTTCACACAATCTTTATTTGCAACATTAGTGCACTCAAGATAATAAGTCTTTGGGCTCAGTTCCAACACCAATAAAACTTCCATTAAAACACAATCTACTGGAGCACTTCCCTCAAAAAATCTCAATTCCCTAAAAAGAACCCAAAAAGGAGTCAATAAGAATCAAATGTAAATAATGGCTGAAATCTGTCAAAACAGACCAGCAGGTAAAAACCAATTTTTTCAAAGACCTTCTGTTACTCAAATCGAAATGTGTTGAACTAACGGAAGTTAGATAAAAACCTGGGGCAGAATCATAAACAATCACAGCTCAAAACGACGTATAGAAATTTTACACGAATTTTTACAGCGAAGCACAAAAATCTGTTTCGGGACAACAACTTTCCCAAACATTACTTCTCTCTCATTAGAGGTTACTCTTGGCACAAAAAGAAAATAAAAAGGATAAGGACCAGTTATTACAGAGGTAATAACTTCCAAGACTCGTCTAAAACTTTTGGGTTATCTCCCAATAAGTACTTTTCTTTAAGGCCTTTAAGTTAGGCATAAGACGCAAGCAAGGAATCAAGTGTTCTCAAATGAAGAAGCATTAAGATTGATACCAGAAATATCTTCAACAAGGCAAGGTATCTCATCCAAATAAGTTCTAGAGGATCCTCACTCAATGCTCTTGGGTTCACTATTTTCATCAAACGGGTTTTCAGGAACAATCAAATCAAGATTCTTTTCTATGGCTTCATGTATTGCTCCAAGTTTAAAAGGTATTGGTATCTTAATTTCCTCCCTATTAGGTTCGGTTTTGTCCATCTTTTCTCATGTACCAATAAGATCTACACATGAGCCTAGCATATTAAAATGTTCAAATACTTTTCTAGCTTCCTTAGCAACATCATAGAATTCTTTAAGCAAAGTTTCTAGAATGAAATCCATCTTTTTAGGGTCCTCAATTTCTTTAAGTTTAAGAAACATTACTTGCATTAAGGGGTTAAGGTTAACAAACCTAGCTTCCAACATGTGAACTAAAGAAGCTACAGCAATTTCATAATTCGGAGCAAGTTCTGCAAGGGATCTATCCTCAATATCCTCATGCTTACTAACATGATTAAAGAATTCTTCAATATTATCTTTTCCAATTATAGAGCCACTACCAATTGAAAGGTCTTTCAGGGTGAACTTAGGGATCAACATGGTGAGCTAAGAAAGAGGTAACAACTATAGAAAGACTTGATTTTTTTGTGTTTTTAATAAAGAAAGCAAACTAGTTCAACTAATTTTTTGTGTTTTTGATAAAGAAACAAGCAAAGAAAGCAGAAATAAACTAAGCAAAACAAAAATAACAAAGTAAAGAGATTAGTTATTAGGGAATCCCCTTGTGAAGATTTCCTTGACTCCTCGGCAACAACGCTAGAAAAATAGGTTGATGGCTCAAAATATATCGAGCTCGTTGGGGAAGGTATGATGAGATAGCAGCAAGTTTTCCCTCAGTTATAAAACCAAGGTTATCGAACCAGTAGGAGCAAGGAACACATCCAAGGTGTTGTTTTCAACTTGGAATCCTACACAACACAATCACATAACTTTGCCCCCAACTTACAGTGAGGTTGTCAATCTCAATGGTTATGCTAAAAACAAAGGATTAAACGTATTGTGTGGAAGATAGTAATAACTTGCAGATAGTAAACAGAAAATGGTAAACAATTGAAGATTGATGGTAAAAGAAAGGACCGGGGTCCATAGTTCACTAGTGGTGATTCTCCTTAAGATAGATGACATGTAAGGTGAACAAATTACAGCGGGGCAATTGACAAACAACGAGAAAGCATACATGCATATACTAATCATCTTGACTCCATTGAGATTTGATTGGGCATTACAGCATTATACATAGACCGTAATCCAACTACATCTATGACTAATAATCCACCTTCAGGTTATCATCCGAACCCCCTCTAGTATTAAGTTCGAAGCAACAGATAATTGCATTTAGCATTGCGTGTAAAGTAAACAATACGATTGTTTTATGAACAAAGGATTTTTGTTTTCTCCCTAGTAGCAACATCACATCTAGCACCTTAGATATTTTTGTCACTTCCCCAGATTACTAAAGCCATGAACCCACTACCGAGCATAAATACTCCCTCTTGGAGTTGCTAGCATCTACTCGGCCAAGATATCTACTAACAACGGAGAGCATGCAAGATCACAAATAACAAAGACACGATAGAATCAATAATCAATCTGAAATATCATCTCAATATCCATCGGATCCTCGCAAACACAACATGTAGGATTACAAATAGATGATCTTGATCATGAATAGAGCTCACAAGATCTGAACATGATAGCACAAAGGAGAAGAACCAACCATCTAGCTACTACATGGACCCGTAGTCCAAGGATGAACTACTCACGTATCACACCGAAGGCTTGCATGGTGATGAAGAAGGCCTCTAGGGTGAATTCTCCCTCCGGCAAGGTGCCGGGAAGAGCCTCAGATCCCTCCCGATCTAGGGATGGAGATGACGGCGGCTACAGACTCTTTCGTGGAATTTTGGTCGGGGCCTTAAGGTTTATGTATCGGAGGCAATATATATGTGAAAGGGGAGGCTGAGGGGGTGCCCTAGGAGCCCACACCACCCCCTAGCATGGGCCAGGCCTGGCCGCGTGGCCAGGTGGTGTGGCTGGCCTCTGGCCCCTCTCTGTCTCATCTTCTGGCTCCATGTCCCCCTGGGTGAAATATTGACTTTGGCTTTCGTCCCGTCCAATTCCGAGAATATTCATTTTCTGACTTTCCTAGAACCAAAAACAGCAGAAAATAGGCAGATGGCACTATGGCATCTTGTTAATAGGTTAGTCCAAGAAAGTGTATAAAAATACTCCAAAGTATGGACAAAACATAAGAAAGTAGATATAAACCAAGCATGGAGCATCAAAAATTATAGATACGTTAGCAACGTATCACATCGAATAGTAGGCAAATCTCCGCTATTGTAGAGTTGTAGATCGTAGTTGATGGGGCCGAGGAAGCCGCAACATCAGCATTCCCGATTCCCACAGACGGCGCCAATGGACGAGGGTTAAACTCATGAATGCCCATTGTTATGGACTTGGGTTTTGGAGAAGAGGGGAGCGTTGGAGGCATCAATTGGCTAGAAAACAAGCACACAAGGATGCAAGGTTTAACTAGGTTCAGGCCTCGTAGAGGACCCTACTCCTTCTTGTCTGCTCTTGGATTTATCGAGGTAGTCGAAAGTTATAGGTGGTGCGCAGATGCAATCTGGCGATGGCGTGGAAACTAGGGTTGTGATTGTCCTCCTCACCGCCCCCTCCTAGACTTTATATAGATAGGCTAGGTCTGGGGATAGCAGGTCGAGTTGGTTACAAGTTAGGGTTTTCCCTTTAAACTTTCTATCTTGACCTCGTTGTGTGCCACAAGCAGTCAGAGTCTCCTTAGGTCACCTGAATCCTTGATGGGCCTCTGCTAGACTAGACCGTATACGCCAAACTCAAGTACCTATAAGGTATGTTGGGTTCGCAGCGTAGAAAACAAAAAATTTCCTACGGTGGGAAATATACGCCAAGATCTATCTACTAGATACAAGCAACGGGTGGATATACATCCATAGAGAAGTTACCCTCGAAGACAATAAAGCTTTGTTAACAAGGTGGAACTCGTGGATGATGTAGTCATACACTTGCCGATCTCAAGATCGTGATGACGTCCAGTAGGTCCGGCTCCAGCACGTCCATCAGATCTAGCTCCAGCAAGTCCAGCACCACCAAGTCCAGCACCGCAAAGCAGCGGTGCATCCATGATTGCACACACGTCCGGTAACCCGACAACCTCCGTCCCTCGCTCCAGCAAAGCAGCGGAAGCAGCAACTCCTTTCCAGATAAAGCCACCAGGAACATGTATCTCGCTAATCCGAGACCATGGGGAATAACTAGAGGGGGAGAGAAGTCCTTCATGAGGAGGTGTGAGGAAGAAGGGGTGTGAGGGGGGCCTTTTATAGGAGGAGGGGAGGGTACCCCTCCCCATGGCCGGCGCCCCAAGGGGTGACCCGTCACCTCCTCATTCATGTGGTGGTAACTCCCTCCACATAAATTTGCCCCTTCACATTCTCTTTTAAAGTCTCCACTTTAAATGCATTAAATTGCTCCAAATTTAATGCTCTCTCATTTAATAAAACTATTTTATTATTTTTATTTAGAATTTTGTTAATTACTTTAATTAACAAACATTCACATAAACCCCCTGCAACATTTCAAGATTACATGCAGAACCAATTTCAGCAATTTCACCCGAAATAGTTTTGGTGTCTATTGAAATAATTCCAGCGCTTTCTTTAATCTTTATCTGAAACATATTTTCTCCAAATGGTGTCGGTATCCCTTAAGTGTGTCACCCTATGGTTCACGAATAATGCAGACATGATCGAGACCCCTCTCAGATCAATAATCAGAAGCGGGACCTAGAGATCCATACTGACTCCTACACATTCAACGATGACTTATGTGATCGTGAGAACCTTTAATGCTAGTAACTAAACCCTTTGTCTCGCGATATATTACATGTCCGAGATTTGATCATCGGCATCCAAATACCTAGTTTGATCTCGTTACCGACATGCACTCTTTTCTCGTTCCCGTGATATAACATTCTAGTGATCTCATCACTTGCTTGCAAGCTAACCAATGTGATATCACCGAGAGGGCCTAGATTATATATATCCATCATCGGGATGGACAAATCCCACTCTTGATCCATGATCCTCAACATAACACCTTTGTAGCACTGAACCCACCTTTATAGTCACCCTATTACGGTGTGACGTTTGATGTTATCAAGATACTCTTCCGGTGTCTGCAATTAACATGATCTCATGGTCTAAGGACTAAGATTACTTCGTATGATGTTATAGCAATATAAACATAATGACTTTGATCGTAATGCTATACTTCGGATGAATGTTCATCACATCATTCCACCAATGTTGGACCTCGTTATTAACAACATCCAATGTCCATGATCAGGAAACCTTGATCATCTTGTTAATCAACAAGCTAGTTTATAAGAGAGGCAATACTAGGAACTTTGTATTTTGTTTATTAAACACACATGTATTAACGTTTCCAATTAATACAATTATAGCATGCAAAATAAACATTTATCATAAACATGGAATAAGATTATAACCACTTTATTATTGCCTCTCGGGCATATTCCCTTCAGTCTCCCACTTGCACTAGAGTCAATAATCTAGTTTGTAAACATGTATATACAACACCTAGGTGTTGAATATACGCGTTTGCTAGTGGTTAACATAATCTCCGGATCTAGCACTTTCAGGTCCGTGTGTATTTGCATGTCTTTGCGTCTCTATGCATCACTCATTCTCAAATGAGATGGCATTGTATAAATTTGGTCCTTTAGTGATCCCTTTAGTTTGTTCGGGTTAAAATATGTTGATATTATTGTCATACAATATATCTTCATAGTATTAGCCCACTTTGAACCACACCTAGTTTGATAACAAACTTCTTAACACAAATGCCCTCCTTTGCTGCTACTATAGTAGTCATATACTTAGCCTTTTGTTGTAGTATCCGTCACAATGTTTCAACTTTGGAACTTATCCAAATACATCATGGAACATCCTTTGAATGACATTGTGCCACCCATATTCTAAATTGAGATAAATTTAATTTGTATCTTGTGACAAAACTAGTATCAATGTAACACTTTACAATGAACTACCTTTAGCTATTTGTCACTTATACATGATATATTCTTAGTTCTTCCAAAGCTCATAAGAATATCTTTACTATTGTCCAATGATCATCTTATGAATCATTCTGGTATGTTCTCATAACATTTAGAGCATAGGACATTCTGGATATATACATATCACGGTATAATCGATCAAAATCTTCATGTGATTTTACTCACCAAGTGTTGAAACACTTGAATCTTTATACAATCATTTCCATGCAGCAAGAACCTTTCTTGTTGTTTCCGTATTGAACCCTTTCAACATCTCATATATGTATGTCTGGCACAACCATATTAGTGCCTCAATCTATCCATATAGATATTAATGCCAAATATTCCAGTTTTTCCCAAGTCTTTCATCGGAATCTTATTTTTAATGAAATTCTTAACTTGTGTCAATACAAGATACATCATTTCCAATCAACAATATGTTCTCTACATAATGGATTAGAAATATTTCTCAGCGCTCCCACTTAATTTCTTGCAAATGCAAGCATCTTCATCATCTCCGATGAATTTAAACTCTTTTAACAGTTTCATCATGGTGAAGATTCCAACTCCGCTGTGCTTACTTCAACTATTGAAGTTTGCATGCCCTTTTAGCACCCTTTGAATTAACAAAACCCTTCGGGCCATGTCTTGTACACGTCCTAGCTAACCATTCTATTAGAAGAACATTGTTTTGTTTGTTCAACTACCATACATCAAATTATATGTAGTGGTTGCTACATTAATCCGTCAATACTAAATATCGCTATGAAAGATCAAATCTTGTCATAGTCAACTCCTTGAACATTGTCATAAACTTCTTTCCGACATCTCGACTATTTCATAGATGTTAAACATCCATGTCTATTTCTTTATAGATCCAAACACGACCGACATGCTTCACGCCTTTCTAGAGGGTCTTCCAAGTTCAGAAACTTGATTTCTCGTGTATGGATACTATAATGGATTCTATGACTTCTAGTCATTTTAAGGAGTCAGGGCCCATCAGCGCTTCTTTGCATGTAGTTGGTTCATCATTGTCAGAACAATAACGACTTCCTTATCAAATCACACTATTTGATTCTTACCGACCCACATGGTTCAATAGGAACTCTAATCTCCGAGATCACAACCTTGGTAATCACAGGAGCCATGAGCATTGTGGCCGCCACCGGGACATTTTCCAGTGCTGCGCTACTTAGCACATATAGCTAAGTTTTAACAACCTTATCAAAGTTCTATTGTCCTCCCACTTAACTTTTCGCAAAAAATTCCTTCTCAAGAAACTTGACGTTCCAAGTAACAAACTTTTTTTTGTCCTCGGTGTTATGGAGAAATTCCCAACAAATTCTTTGGGATAACCTACAAAAACGTGCTTATCCGACTTTGGTTGTAAACATTTACTTATGCATAGCATACCAAAATTTAAGAAAAGACAATTCGGGTTTTATCCCAAACCATAACTTATATGGTGTCATTTCAACTGATCACAATGGTGCTCTTTTCAGTGTAAAAGCGGTAGTCTCTAAAGCTTCAATCCATAAAACATAATGGCAGTTTTATAAATGACACCTTTGATCTTACCATGTCAAACATGGTTTGATTTCATCTCTCGAATATGCCATACTCCTATGGTTTACCGGGAAACACAAATCATGGAACAATTCCTCAAATCTTAAGTGTTTTGCTAAACATGTAACTCAAATATCTTCCTTCATGATCAAATCATAAACTCTTTTATTTTCTTGTTACAAAGATTTTTCACTTCATCTTGAAAGTATTTGAACAATTTTTAAATTTTACATACTTCTTCCTTATTAAGTAAATATATAGATATATTCACTCACATTTCTAGAGAAAGCATATGAAGAAAAAATATCCATTGCATATGGCTACACATAATGGACTATGCACATCAACATGCACAATTTCCAATAAGCTAGTCATCCGTTCCTCTTTGGCCTATGAATGGAGTTTCAATTATCTCGAGGAAAGTCTCACAAGCGTTAATTGATCAAAATCAAAGACTCCAAAAATCCATTCACATGGATTTTCTTCATGTTTCTTTCCAATATAATTTAAACAACGATGTCACTTCATAAGTGATCTTTCAATCATTTGTCTTACGACATTTTAGCAATAGTGTTTATGGATGTGATTTCTCCCACTAGACTTGCAAAAGTTCATCCATCCTTTATGGAATACGGTAATTATTTGAACAACCATTATTCTCGTAATACCGGAACAAAATAACAATTATTAAAACAAATCTTGAAGGCTAGGTTTGACGACAACGAAAAACACAATAACACTCTATTTGTTTTTGATGAACATCATCACTTATTCTCTTGCCAGTTACTTAGGCCATTGCAGTTCATGAATTGTGTTGTTCTGTATGATACTTCACACCAACCAATTCAGTATCCAATACCGGTATCCAATACCTAAGAACCACATTGTTTAACAAGCAAGGAATATAACCATAATATGTATATCTTCTATACACCTAAGTTGGACATCTCCAACCTTTTATTTTCTGCCAAATATTTTATAGATTCTCTTTCAGCAATTCCTTTTCTTTTAAACGAATCTATCGACATGAATAGTGGTGTCATTCACATGACACACAGTACAAACGTGTATAGTCAAATACTAATACCTTTGGACTTTCACTTTGAAGTGGATCACCATCATCAAATGTTTGGTATTCTTTCAAAAATCCGTTCTTTAGTAATCTTTCAGTGTAGTAAACATTTTACTTACATGTTTTGTTCATCCTTATCATGACAACTTTCATGATCAATCTACTATAGCCTATAAGGAAGAACCGCGAGTATAATGTTAGTTCGCAAAACCTTTTTGGGAGATCCGGATGCTTAGCATCTCCATCCTTCACAAATTCTCATACAATATGAGAACATGTATTTTGCTAAATTATACTCTATCATAATGCAACCAAAAAATTGTTTCAGATATCACAATATCTTTCACACATGATGGTTTTTGAAACAATTTTTAGCTCCTATATAATCTTGATATTAAAACAACTTTTGAATATCAATAATCATGGAGGCAAACATGATACTTTAGATACTAACATTGGAATTCTTACTCTTGATTTAATACTACTTATTAAACTTCATGGAGTGAATAGAGTTTGCTGAAAGTTTTCAATAGGACTTATAAACTTTAAATTGACATTCAAAACAATACGATACCATTTCGTAAAGTAAATATCCAAAATTCTATAGTTCTATTATCTCAATTAAAACTAACCATAAGGTAGTGAACAGATACCAATGACTACAACAAATTATGCAAATTCACTTTGATTTAGTTTACGACAAATTGAGTTTGACTAATCCAAATTAGAAAATGAACTCCCACTCAAAAACGACATCCCTCGTGCCTTTTTGGTGATTACATGAACCAAATCCACTACACCAAGTCCGATCATCACGTGAGTCGGTGTAGCTTCAAAGGCGAGCATCAATATGGGCATCATATCAACTATATGACTCATGCTTAACCTTTCGGTCCGTGTTCCAAGGCCATGTCTGTACATGCTAGGCTCGTCAAGTAAGAACCTTAGTATTCCGCATATGTAAAACTGTCTTACACCCGTTGTATGAAAGCGCGGAGTCGAGTACACCCGATCATCACGTGATGTATCGAAACACGATCCATAGAACGGTGCATACTTAAGGAAGAACACATTTTTTTCTTGATATCTAAATGAGGGATCATCTTAAAATGCTACTAAAACACCAAACTAGCAATATAAGATGCAAACATCATATGTGTAAAGTGGAATGATATGGTCCATGCATTTGATCATCATCATGTGCATCGTGGTATGATCTTTATCATTCCTTTGTGTGTAAGGCCAAGGTCTATGGAACTTACACATTAAGTGTGTTGTAAGAGTATCTGCCATACATCCACTTACAACATTACCATATCAATACACTAGCCCAGCAACGATCTAAACTAGACACCTCTAATTTATCCATTGCAAGTTTTACGTGGCTTAGGGCTTTCGGAGATAGAACCGGTCTTACCTACGAACATGGAACCACAACGAGGATAACCAAGTTATTAGCAACTCATTGTAAATTAGATATTGACTATAGTAGGAGAGACAGACACCCGCCAGCCACTTATGCAAAACTAGTGGCATGGCAGTCATGGAACCGGTCTCATGTGCGATGACATGTAAGGTTGGTCCGGGCCGCTTCATCCCACTATGCCACCAATACTCAAAATACATGAAAGAAGCAATAACATGATCATCATCGCCCACATATAAACATATGTGTACTACTCGTGAAAAGCACCTACGCATAGATTAGGCTCTGATACCACTTTTAGGTTCGCGGCATAGAAAACAAAAAAATTCCTACGGTGGGAACTATATGCCAAGATCTATCTACTAGATACAAGCAACATGTGGATATACATCCATAGAGAACTTACCCTCGAAGACAACAAAGCTTTGTTAACGAGTTGGAACTCGTGGATGATGTAGTCGTACACTTGCCAATCTCAAGATCGTGATGAAATCCAGCAGGTCCGACTCCAGCACATCCATCAGATCCAGCTCCAGCAAGTCCAGCACCACCAAGTCTAGCACCGCAAAGTAGCGGTGCACCCGTGATCGCACACACGTCTGGTACCCCGACAACCTCCATCCCTCGCTCCAGCAAAGCAGCGGAAGCAGGAACTTCTTTCTAGATAAAGCCACCAGGAACATGTATCTCGCTAATCCGAGACCATGGGGAATAACTAGAGGGGGAGAGAGATTCTTCACGAGGAGGTGTGAGGAAGAAGGGATGTGAGGGGGGCCTTTTATAGGAGGAGGGGAGGTTACCCCTCCCCATGGCCTGCGCCCCAAGGGGTGACCCCTCACCTCCTCATTCATGTGGTGGTAACTCCCTCCACATAAATTTGCCCCTTCACATTCTCTTTTAAAGTCTCCACTTTAAATGCATTAAATTGCTCCAAATTTAATGCTCTCTCATTTAATAAAACTCTTTTATTATTTTTATTCATAATTTTGTTAATTACTTTAATTAACAAACATTCACATAAAAGCCCCTACAACATTTCAATATTACATGGAGAACCAATTTCAGCAATTTCACCCAAAATAGTTTTGGTGTCTATTGAAATAATTCCAGCGCTTTCTTAAATCTTTATCTAAAACATATTTGCTCCAAATGGTGTCGGTATCCCTTAAGTGTGTCACCCTACGGTTCGCGAATAATGCAGACATGATCGAGACTCCTCTCAGATCAATAATCAGAAGCGGGACCTGGAGATCCATACTGACTCCTACACATTCAACGATGACTTTTGTGATCGTGAGAACCTTTAACGCTAGTAACTAAATCCCTTTGTCTCGTGATATATTACATGTCCGAGATTCGATCATCGGCATATAAATACCTAGTTTGATCTCGTTACTGACATGCACTCTTTTCTCGTTCCCGTGATATAACATTCTAGTGATCTCATCACTTGCTTGCAAGCTAACCAATGTGATATCACTGAGAGGGCTCAGAGTATATCTATGGTCCACCCGGGTTAGCCGGATTAGAGACATGCTATAAGCATACCCATTTAGCATATCCCCAACAGTACCCCCTGGAGGACTTTGAAATCTTGCATTGTGTTGCCCATTGACCTTGAATGCTCCGTCTAAATGATGCCGGCAATTCATCAAGCAATATCTCAAAGGTCTCCCAAAGAACTCTGCAATCCTCTTCATCTTCGCAATGTAGCCAGAGATTCCTTCAGTATTCATTTCTATAGCCGGACAATCTCCGCCTTTGATGGAATCTTCAGACGTGACCCTTCACTGCAACTGTCAGGAGGATGATGTAGGGTACAACCTATGCTACCTCGAAACTCACAAAAGGCAGGAATTAATCATCAACTATTTTCACGCGTGCGAAATCCAAAATGGTAAAGAGGCAAAGATGGAGGACATGGCGAAATTACTGAGCACGTTCGTCTCCATGTCGACAGCTTTTCACCCATTCGATCTTCTTGCACGAATCTTGACACGTGGTCTATATATTTTCACCGTGGCTAGGTTATTTTCTTTTTACCCGCATTTGCTCCCTCATCTTCGTATTCCTCCTATCGTGCTCCCGTTCGAGCTCCTCTTCGGAAAACCCTAGCCAGAGCCTTCTTTTACTCCACTTACCCCCAGCACAATAATGGATTCCAGCAGCTCCATCGCATCGATGACGGCGACTCCCGAGTCTACTCCAAAGCTCTCTCAGGGAGTGACGGTCCCGCCGGAGGGGGTTGTTGTCCCTATCACCGCCATGGTGGAAACCGCCGGCGACGACTAAGAACGAGCGGCGCCAGAGACCACTGAAGAGGACAATGACTCCCACAAAGGAGTGTGGAGAGGCTCTGATCTCACCACCGAAGGCTTGCAAGAACTGGTCACCGAGGGATATCTGCCCGCGACGAAGGATTTGGTCTGGCGGCCAGCGCCGACCAGCGAGGTGGCTCCTTCTCCCCAGGCCGGATAGAAGGTGTACCTAAAAGCTCAACTGGTACGAGGCGTAAGCCTACTAGTCTCCAACTTCTTCCTAGACGTCCTTTGGCATTTCCGAGTACTTCCCCATAACCTCTCTCCAAACAGCATCCTAGTCCTTAGCAACTTCGTAGCTTTGTGCGAAGGATTCCTAGGCATCAAACCTAGATTAGATATGTTTGTATACTTTTTTACCGTCAAGAGAGAGTCCGTAGAGTCCAAGGATGATTTGCGGATTTGTGGAACCATTAGCTTTAAGATCCAGCCTAGCCGGCGCTTCCCCGACATCGTAGGGCATGAGTCATTCAATAACTGGCAGCGTACATACTTTTATGTCCAGATATTCCCCTGCCTGACCGCCTTGAGACATATCCCGACTTTGTTGACGGAGCCGCTGCCGAAGTACCGGCATGGCGGACCCCAGCATCCCTTCCATCTGACGACGAAGCCAACCGTGCCATAAGGCGGATTGAATGGCTCGTGGATGGAGGTTTGACGGGTTTGGACCTAGACATATGCTGGTTTGTTAGGCGGATCTAGCCTCTGCAGCATGACGCTGAGTTGATGTGCAAATACACTCAGGACAAGAGGGATCCCATGCGAATTTTGTGGGATAACTTCTCTACTGACTCTATCAAGCTCTGGCTTAAGGACATCGTCAAGGTGAAGGACAGGAAGTGTGGCTTCAAGATCACCTATGACATGTTCGACTATGAAAAATTCCTAGAGGTACATATTGTTTCCTTTGTTGCTCGTTATATACTCTAAGGTTTTTCCGTCTTGAAGTTGTTAGTCTAATACTCCTTTGTTTCACAGCTGGCGACCTCGGCAGAAGATCAGATGGCCTCCCAGGTCTATGATCCCAAGCTGAAGGATATCCAAGTGGTGTCCGACGATGATACCCCCAAGGATCATCCAGCTCTGACAGCACGAAAGCGGAAGAGCTCCACCTCTAACGTTGTTGCCGAGGCCAAGAAGAAAAAGAAATCAGAGAGTGGAGTCTCTAGACGATCCACTACTGCCCTAGAGGCAGAAAAGAAGAAATCCACCAGCATTCCCCTCACCAAGGCTCCTGCCGTGGAGTAAGTGTATTCATTCTCCGACTTGTATTTGTAGCTCATACCTTTTTTCAACTCTTGTACTTCTACTTTGTACGTTTCAGGAGGAAAGTTGGTGTTAGCGTGAAGCGATCCTCCAAAGATGCTGGAGGGTCAAAAAACATTCGTGACATGTTGACCAGAGATGTTGCCGTCAAGCCCTCACCCGCTACTGCTCCCCCTACTCCTATCGCCAAGCCTTCTACTGGTCCCACTGGGCCTTCGTACCCCGTCATCCCTGAGAACTCCGCCATTGAGACAGATGTCAATCCAATCCTTGATATCTAAGGCTCTGTTGAGGCAGACGCTGCTCCAAGTGGTAAGGAGACGTAGGAGAGAACTTCCTCCAAAGTGGCTGAAGCTCCGGCTAAGGATGCCACCAAGAAAGGGAAGCAAGTAATGGAAGGAGTGGAGGTAGAGGTGGTTGTGGCAATGGGCAAGGCAGGAGCCTCAGAGCCACCAACTGTTGTGAAAACGCAACAAGTGGCTAGGGCATCATGCATGCCTCCAGCTTCAACATCTCCTTTGGTTGCGACTCCTCCGACGTTGTGCCTGGATGAACTCATTGCACAGGAAGATGTCGTGTATCACAATGCCGGCATCTTCATACTTCATATGCCAATCTGGCCAACAATTTCAATCTTATTGCCATTGTATGTCTTTTAAGTTTTACTTATTTTAATTTGTATAACATGTCCATTTGTAGCCCCCGAGCTCTTAGGCGGATAAACAAAAGTTATTGGACTAAGTGCTCCAAAGAACTAAGAGTAGAAACTGATAGTGTACCCCCCAGCTTCTAGATCGAAACTCAGAGTAGCATACTTGCTGATTATAATCTTGTGTTGTAGCCCTCGAGCATGTAGTTGAAACCAGATAGTTCCGACTAGATGCTCTAGAGAAACTAAGCATGTTTACTTTTTTGCAGAATGAGAATAGACGGAGGATCACCGCCAATGAGAGGTTTGCTGCCTTGCGGAAGGAACTGGACCTTGAACAGGGTAAAACAGCCTTCCTAAAGCAACATATGAAAAATAGCCAGAGTCTGTTTCTTTTAACAGCTTCTTACTTTTTCTCATGGATTCATTTCTGCTGTCTTCTCATAGTGCTTTCTTATTTCCGTCTTACAGAAGCCATTGCCAAGGCCAAGAGCATCGTCGAGCAATCCAAGCATATCCAAGAGCTCGACGATGAGAACAAAATCTGGAAGAAAGACCTGGCTAATGCTGTCAAGGGCCATGAAGAGGCGATGAAGGCGCTCTAAGAGTCTGCCGACGCTGAGATGCAACGCCTGAAGGACGAACTTGCACAACTCAAGGAGAAAAACCAAGCTGCCAAAGATCAGAATACGAGGAACCTTAAGGTGTACAAGACAGTTCAGAAGGAGCGGGACGTCTTGGCAGAGACATGCAAGAAGGTGGACGAGCATCTTCGGTAAATTTCCCCTACAGCAGAGCCATGAAAATATTTGTATTAAATGTATCTCTTCGATGTGTATATAGAAAAACTTATGTGTTTTGTTAAGGTGGAAAAACTTGTACTCAAGTTTCCTACTACTTATCTATTTTCAGCATGCGTATATTTTTTAAGCAAGTTCTGGCTCATCCATTATGCTGGTTCGTATGCTTGACCGTTCGTGAGACAGAAGACTCGCAGCACATAACTATGTCCTCATGTGATGATTCTTAATAGCACCATCAAGAACCTAAGAGCAAAATCGCCGGCTTTGAGTGCCGAGAATTCACTACTCCGGAATCCACATAAAAACTTCAAAAAATGTGTAGACCAGAAAACTTAAGCTAATGCCCGTAGGCGGAATTTTCACAAGTGCAAACGCAAACTTGCGCATAAAGGGTTTATATAGTCCAAATATTAACAGCTAAAGGAGGTAAAAGACTTAAAGAATATGAGTGAATCAAATGCTTTATTTCATTGATCATATAAAAAACTTATTACATAATATAAATATGCTAAGTGTAAAACAGACATAGATGTGCTATGTTCCATGGCCGATCTGTCTCCGGGTAATCATCATCAGAGTCACGTTGCTTGCGCTTGCAATTTTATGGCCTATCCTTCAACTTGCGAATGTCGATGAGGTAATAGGAACCATAGAGCAATGCTTTCCTTTTGACGAACTGTCCTTCCCAAGGCGGGGATAGTTTGTGTGATTTCTCCTGCTTGAGTCTAAGCACCAGATCTCCCTCTTTAAACCAGGAATTGTTTACACGCGACTATGGTAGCCACGCAGCTTCTGCTGGTAGACATCAGATCTCTGGCATGCCAGCACGTGCTCTTCCTCAAGTAGGTCCACAGATTGGCATCTGGATTCTTCAGCGTCATCCTCCTTGTAGGCGACGACTCTTGGTGCATCGTGGAGGATGCAAGATGGAAGGACGGCTTTTGCTCCATAGACCATGAAGAAGGGAGTCAAGCTGGCGGATCTGTTGGGTGTTGTTCGTAAACTCCACAAGACAGATGGTAATTCCTCCGCCCAGGCTCCAGTTGCTCTATGTAGCATGCTTCTAAGGGTGGCTTGATTCCATGAAGAATTAGTCCATTAGCCCTTTTAACTTTGCCATTTTACTGTGGGTGTGCCATAGATGCTAGGTCAAGGCGGATGCCTTTTTCATGATAGTACTCCTCAACTTCTCTGAGAGACAAGTTTCTGCCATTGTCAGTGATGATGCTGTGTGGGAGACCAAATCTCATCACTAGATCCCGGACAAATTTTAGGGATGTTGCCCCATCAAGCTTTCTAATGGGTTTATCTTCAATCCATTTTGTGAACTTATACACTACTACTAGCAAGTGTGTAAATCCATAGGGTGCTGTCTGGAAAGGTCCTACCATTTCCAGCCCCTAGACTGCAAACGGCCAAGTTGTTGATATTGTTCGCAGTTCTTCAGCTAGAACACTTGGTTGTCTTGTGTAGAACTAACACCCAAGGAAAGTTTGTACCAACTTGTCGGCATCCGCCTTGGCAGTTAGCCAGTAGAATCCTTGCAGGAAGGCCTTATCCACCAACGATCGGGGAGCGGCATGATGCCCGCAATTTCCGAGATGTATTTCTCTAAGGATTTCAATACCTTGCTGCTAGGAGACGCATCAGAGGAAAAATCTTGTGGTAATTCTTTTGTATAGCTGGCCATCAATTATGATGTAGCCTTTTGCTCTGTGTACTATTTGCCGGCTTTCGACTTTGTCGGTGGTAAAAGTTCCGTCTTGTAGATAGTCCATGAACAGTTTCGTCCAAGCCAGAGAGGTCACTGTTACTGCATTAACAAATGAATCCACTCTATCCGGGTTGTCGGGGTCCGCTCCTTTCTCGGTTGGGGTCCATAAATGCTCTAGGAAAACGCCTGGCGGAATTGCTTGGTGAGCTGATCCAAGATTTGATAGTAGATCTACCACCTCGTTCTCCTCCCTTTTGACATACTTGACTTCGTAGCCATCAAAGCACTTGGCTATTTCGTCTACTTTGTCTCTATATGTCGCCATCATAGGGTTCCGCGCGTTCCAGGGGCTAGCTACTTCTTGGGCAACCAAGTCAGAATCTCCACAGCAAACTATGCGCTTGTTGCCAATATCCTTGGCCACACGAAGTCCGTGAATGAGGGCCTCATACTCTGCCATGTTGTTAGTAGCGTTGAAGTGGATCTGCAGAATGTATTACAACTTTTCTCCTATTGGTGATTGCAACAATACACCGGCCCCCGAGCCATTGAGTAGCTTTAATCCATCAAAGTGCATGACCCAATATTCCGGCTCTAGCATAGGAGTGTCTTCTGGCAGTTCTGTCTAATCTGCAATAAAATCCGCCAATGCTTGTGATTTGATAGCGTCGCGTCTCTTGTAGGTGATTTCAAAGGCGGTGAGTTCAATGCCCCACTTTGCCACTCTTCCTGTAGCGTCGATGTTATTGATGATATCAGACATGGAGCTTTGCTCACCACTATGATAGGATGCTCCTGGAAATAATGCCTTAGCTTGCGTGAAGCAAGGAAAATCCATAAGCTATCTTTTGGTAGTGCGGGTAACACTGTTTGGATTCTTTCAAGACCTTGCTTACATAGTAAACAAGTCGCTCGACTCCGTATTCTTGCGTTGGTTTCTTGCGCTCCACCACAATGATGATACTGATTACTCGGTTGGTTGCCACCATGTAAACTTACATAGGCTCCGTTGACACCGGTGCTGCAAGTACTGGTGGGGAGGAGAGTATTCTCTTCAACTCCTGAAGTGCTGCGTCACCCTCGTCCGTCCAGATGAATTTTCCGCCTTCTTGAGCAACTTGTAGATCGGCATAGCCTTCTCCCCAAGCCTGCTGATGAACCGGCTTAGTGCTGCTACGCAGCTTGTGAGCCTTTGTATGTCCTTCAGGCATGTCGGATGTTTGATATCAAGGACGGCCTTTATTTTCTCCGGGTTCACCTTGATTCCACGGTACAAAATGATGAAACCCAATAGCTTGCCGGAGGGTACCCCGAAGACGCACTTCTTCGGGTTCAGCATCATGTTGTATTTCCGGAGATTGTCGAAGGTTTCGTGCAAGTTAGCGATAAGGTCGTTTGATTTCTTTGACATTACCGTGATGTCGTCTAGGTAAGCATGTACGTTGCGACCTATTTGGTCATGTAGGCAGCGTTGCATTGTCCGTTGGTACGTGGCACCGGCGTTTTTTAGCCCAAGGGGCATCGTGACATAGCAATACGTGTCATAAGGTGGGTGAACAAAGTGGCCATTTGGTCTGACTTTTGCATCCGGATTTGGTGGTAACCTGAGTAGGCATCTAGAAAACACAAAAGTTCTGAGCCAGTCGTCGAGTCAATGACTTGGTCAATGCGAGGAAAAGCAAATGGATCCTTCAGACATGCTTTGTTCAAGCCGATGTAATCAACCCACATTCTTAATTCATTGGTTCCCTTTTTGGGTACAAGTACAGGATTAGCCACCCATGGGTGTGGATAACTTCTTGGCTAAAGACAGCCTTAAGTAACCTAGCTATTTCTTTGCCTATATCCCTTCGTCTTTCGTCAGCAAAGCGTCGTAGAGGCTGTTTCACTGGTTTGGCATTAGGATCAATATTCAAGCTATGCTCGGCAAGTTCCCTAGGTACACCTTTCATGTCGGCAGGTTGCCAGGCAAAGATGTCCCGAATTTCATGGAGGAACTTGACGAGCGCGCTTTCCTATTTGGGATCCAGGTCCATGCCAATGGAGGTGGTCTTGTAGGAATCTCCTTCAACAAGCTCCACCTGCTTGGTCTTAATGGCGGCCTTGAATGCGGGTTCGACAACATTGATCTGCTTCTTCGAGCTCCACCGGCATCTCCGAGGCATCAACCTAGTTATGGATCTCCTTGAAGTCCTCACCATAGAGAACTGCTTTGGCGAAGGTGGCTTCATTGAGCTCGCACTCATGTTCCTTGGTGAAGCTTTCGTCAACAGTGATGATGTCGTTTGGTCCGGGTATCTTGAGCTTGTTGTAATAAAGCATGGCCTTGCGAGGAAGGAGTGGCAGATGTCGCCTCCGAAGATGACGTGGTAGACGCTCCTGAAAGGCACCACTTCAAAGGTCATGCGTTCTTGGCGGTAATTGTTAACATCGCCAAAAGCGACCGAAAGGGTGATGCATCCCGAGGAAATTGCTTGTCAGCCGGGATAACCCCATGGAACACGGTGTTGCTTTCCTTAGCTGGGTCTCTGTCAAGTTCATCTTGTGTAGTGTATCCAGGTACATGATGTTGATGTTGCTTCCACTATCCACAAGGCACTTGGTGAACTCTGTGCCGTCAATCAAAGGGCTGATGAGCATTGCATACTGGTTCTCTGTTGGGATAAGGTCTGGGTGATCCTTCCTATCCCAAGTGATTCGAATGTCCGACCACCTGACGTACTGGGGAACCAGTGGGAGGGTAGCCATCAGTATCCTCAGAGAGGTTTTCTTGGCCCGGACGGTAGGAGTACCAAGGAAAGTGTGGTAGACTAGAGCCTTCTTCTCGAAGGGGTTTTCCCTTTACCCTCTCCCTTGTCGGAGGATTTGGGTTCCAAATCTTCATCCATGTCGCTTGATTCCTTGCAATCATCCTCCTTCTTCTTCCCTTTGCCCTTTCTGTGGGGTCTGTTCTTTTGACTTTGTTTGTAGCCGGATTCAAGGTCTTCCTTGAGATCATTGACAAACTTGCATTGGCGGTTGGTGTGGGTGGCTTTGCCGTTTGCATCAAGGTGGACAAAACACGAAATATCGCGGTACTCTTTGTACGTCTGGGGAACCCGGGGCACTGAGGGTGTAGAATCACTCCTCTCTGGTCATGGCTAGCCCCTGCCACGTCCATGCTGTCCGCCTCCGCCTCTGCCAGTGAATGTAGAGACGACCATGTCGGCTGCTTGTTTTTCTTCAGGAAGATTCTTCCGCCTGTTATTGTTGTTCTTCCTATCCTGGGTAGGGATTGCTATTGCCAGCAATGATCCGTCGGCATCATCATCAGCAGCGGCGAACTCGCTAGCCAAAGCAATCATTGTGTTGAGGTTGAGCTCATTGTCGTCTTGTTTGCGCTTCAACGTATGTCGGAGCAAAGTTCCTTTTTCTAGACCGTCGATGAAGGCGGCCATAGCGGTTTGTTCGTGCACCCCTGCGCGGGAATTTTTCATATCCAGCCAGCGAGAGAGGTAGGCACGAGAGGTTTCATCCTTTTCGTGCACACACTGTTGTAGGGACGTTTGTACGTACCCTTGAAGTTCTTGGTCAATGTTTGTACGTACGCTCGAAGTTATTGGTGAACTTTTGTACATACCCTCCGACAGTGCAGGGACGTTTGTACGTACCCTCGAAGTTATTGGTGAACACTTCATGCATGTCCAACAATTTGCATATTTACTTCTCCAGCAAGTCGTCAATCCATTGTGGGGAAGTACCAGTGAGCATACGTGGGAGGTACTTAATAGCGACATTGGGGTTTCCCCCTATGATGTGAATCGCTTTGCTGTAGTCCTGCAACCATGTAACTGGTCTAGCAGTGCCGTTGTAGGGCTTGGGGGTATGTTGTGGCCCATATTACTGGCCCAAAAAAACGTGGCCCAAGGTATGGGAGCTCCCGAGCTTCTTGGATCTTGTCTAGCCGTGAACGTGCGTCATACGGCTCTGGTTGCTTCCCTTTTCCGTCATGGGGAGGAGAGTTGCAGCGCGGTCTATAAGATCCACTGTGTCCTCTGCCATGATGGCTGCTAGGTGGCGATGGTGGCAGTGGGTTAGCCTTCTTGCTGTTTCCCTCCTGCGACTCCTCGCGCCTATCGCGGTTGCCTGTTGGACGTGGTGGCTCCTTGTGGGATCTACTCCTATGTCCGGCAACTCCGCTGCGCTCTCCGACATGCCGAGGTTGCTCGCCATGGTCGCGTATAATGATGCCGACTTAGGGACGCCTAGGCGGTGGCATGCTTGTACGGTGGCGCGGCTGTGGTTCCTCATGATGCCGGGATGGTGGTGGAGGAGGTGATCGACGAGGGCGAGCCTTTTCTCCATGGTCGGAATATATGGGTATGGCGTCAGCCCTGTTGTGCGCCTCTCTCCGTCTTCGCTCTGTGGAGCATGTATGGGATCCCACGTCACGGGGAGATTTTGTCCTTCTGCGGCAGTTCAGGGTTGACTAGCAAAGCTCCGGGTTGGACTCAAGCCTCTGCGAGGTAGCCTTTTCCTGTTGCTTGCATGCCTTAGCGACGAGGTCATACACCTGAGCCACTGCTTTTGGCGACCTGTCCTATTCCATGAGAGTCTTGGCGAAGGCAATGTTGATGGCGGGAGTTGGCATGACTTGCCTCCCCTCTAAATAAATGTAAGGGGTGGCTTTAGTCAGCTTGTCCTCGTCATACCCCAACTTGCGCTAAACGCTGGGGTCTTCGACGACTTGAGCTAGTAATTTCTTTGACTTGTGCTTTAACAGACATTTGCTTGTACTCAGCCTCCATAGATCTTGCCACCTTAATAGATTGTTGCGCCTTTGCCATGTCTTTGTTTAGCTTAGTGCGTTGCTTTACGATACACTTGGCCTCAGCCAGGATTGCCGCATGCTTCTCATCAAGCTCCGTAATGCTCGGGATATGGGCGATGGTAATGGGCTCAATGAGGAGTGCGCCGTAAATTGCTTTGTCGGCGGGAGTAACCAACAGGTTGCCAGCTGCTGACGTTGACGGTGTCATTGGCGGCTGGTTTGATTATCCAGTAGTACTAGGGGCCGTGGTTAGTTCCTGCGCCGGTTACGGGCGGATAACCGGAGGGGGCAAGGCCTTGGTTGGAGCCGGAGGCTCGGTGGCTTTCTTGGTTGTTGCCGCTCTGGTAACCGCTGGCATGGGCGGAGCTCTCTCACGTTTCGGTTCCTGTCCGTCTTCTTCCATCACACTTCCAATGGCGACTAGCACCTGGTGGGATGTGTTGTCCTTGTCGGCGCGCTCCTCCTTCTCGATCTTCTGCCCAATATCCCTCATAACATCATCGTATTCCTCCGAATTAGCGCCCGAGCCGCCGCCATCCATATTGATGTCGGCGTATAGCGTGTCAAGGACGGAGTCAGAGTTTGCTTCAGTGTTGTTGACGATAGATGTTGAGGGTGATGGAGGTAGGGCGTTGTTGTTTCCTCCTTTGGCTATGACAGCGATCATAGCCTCGGCCTCTTCATTGGCGTCCACGTATTCATTGACGATTGCGACCATCTCACCAAGGGGAGAGGACCCGCGGCCTGACCCCTTTGGAGGGTATGCCGTAGGAGTGTCTCGGGTGTGAGCCCTGATGTCTACGCACTTCTATTCCTGTAGACAGTTGTTGGGCCTCCAAGTGCAAAGGTTTGTAGAACAGCAGCAAGTTTCCCTTAAGTGGATTACCCAAGGTTTATCGAACTCAGGGAGGAAGTGGTCAAAGGTATCCCTCTCAAGCAACCCTGCAATCAAGATACAAGAAGTCTCTTGTGTCCCCAACACACCAAATACACTTTTCAGGTGTATAGGTGCACTAGTTCAGCAAAGAGATAGTGAAATACAAGTGGTATGGATAATTATAAGTGGTAACGGTGCCAAAAAATAGCTTGATGGTGTGGAAAAGACTAAAGGCAAACTGAAATAAAGATGGCAGTAAGCAAACATGTAACAAATCTAGATGCAAACGGTGTTTCAATGCTTAGAAACAAGGACCAGGGATCATACTTTCACTAGTGAACACTCTCATATAAATATCTTCTCTTTATGATACTACTCTGAACTACTCTCTGGTTGGACACTCTAATCCATGGTAGGGCTATAACAACACACCTCAAAGTTTGCTTTTCCCATCTATATAACCCCACACTGTCACCTTGAGCGCTAGATGTTTCCAACAAACACCACAATTTCATAGAAACATCCAACTCCAACTATAACTCATAACAAGTATTTGTAATCTCTAGCCTAAGTGCCGCCATGGTGTGCACGCTATCACTTTCACACACGTGGGGAGAGCCAGAGATCTATTAAAGCACTTGAGTAGCAAGGTAGATCTATTTGATTACAAAGCTCATGATCACAATATGGTCATGCATAGAGAGAGAGATGAACACATAGCTACCGGTAGAACCCTTAGACTCGTGGAAGAACTACTCACTCATCATCATGGGAATCAGCAACAGCGATGGAAATGGTGGTGGAGATCGATGGAGATGGCTCCGGGGGCACTTCCCCATTCCGGCAGGGTGCCAGAGTAGAGACTTCTATCCCCTGAATCTCCTCTTCGGTGTTGGCGGCGCTGTGGAACTTTTCATGGCTGGAGGCTGGATTCTTTAGGGTTTTCTTATCTTTAGGTGAAATGGCAAGGTCAATGGAGTCCGGAGGGGCCCACACCACCCCCTGGCACAGCCTGGCTTGGCCCGCGCCACCAGGTGGTTTGGCTAACCCCTGGCCCCTCTCCGTCTCGTCTTCTGGCTTCGTGAATCTTCCGGTAAAACATCGACTTTGGCTTTTGTCCAGTCCAATTCCGAGAATAATCATTTGCTGGCTTTTTTGGAACCAAAAACAGAAGAAAATAGGCAACTGACACTGTGGCATCTTGTTAATATGTTAGTTCCAGAAAATGTGTAAAACTACTCCAAAGTGTGGACAAAATATAAGAAAGTAGATATAAAACAAGCATGGAACATCAAAAATTATATATACGTTAGCAACGTATCAACATCCCCAAGCTTAACTCCTGCTCGTCCTCGAGTAGGTAAGTGATAAAAAGAAAATAATAATTTTTGAGGTAGCATGCACCATCATAAACTTGATCAAAGTATTTGTAAAACATTGATAGCTGGGATCATAGTACTTTAACATAGCATAAAAGATATAGTTCTAACAATAAGACATAGCAACTATGTTGTAACATGAAAAGGCACAAACAAAAGATTCATAAATAACAATGTTTTGCAAGACGTTTGATTGTTTCACATAAAAAAACATAATAAGAATGGTATTCAGCTTGTCCCTCATAGTGTAGCAAAACATAAATGCATAGGAAACCTTCAAAGTTCATAAGGGTGACTTGATACAAATAGTTTAAGAACAAGCAATATCAAAGTTATGCATCAATCAACAAGTCTTGGGACAATGCATATTAAACTAAGAATGACCACTATGCTCTCTCAATAGGTGCATAAAGATAGAAGATGGAGACTCAACATAAAAGTAAAAGAAAGGCCTTCATAAAAGGAAGCAGGGATTCAAGTCTCATAAAGAGCTTCCAAAAATTATGGTACTTATTAGCTTTCAGCTCTCATTGCCCCTGTCATAAGCATCTTGAAGTGATTAAGGTTAAAGTGAACAAACTATGGAGTATATGCTTGACAAAGTATAAGTTGGTAATCTTATGTCCCTTGAATACGAGGGTCGCTCCTCATGCTACTCAAGTTTAGTTACCGGTAAGTTCTTGTCATAGTAAGTACATGTGTGTCATAGAGAACCGCCAACGGGATACCCCTTGCCCGATGATACGGAAGAATCCCCATGTCAAAATTACAAGGCAAGCAGACAATAAGCATCTTAGCATCTTCTTATTTACCATGGGAAAATTGGTGCTTTTTCTCTCTTTCCTCTTTTCTCATCTTTTTTTTCTTTTTTCTCAATCTCTATCTCTTTTTTTATAAGAAGAATGCCTCATAGATTGCTCATTATGGTAACATTGTAGGTTTCCACCATGATTAGGCATGGATTAGACCAGCCGTCTATGCGTTTCTCTAACACACATACATAACTCCATGGACTTACAAGATCCCCTTTTATTTCACATCGATGACATCCGTAAACAAAAGATCATGATATTAACTGGGTACAATGTACAAGTGCAATGTTGAAAGAATTCCCCATGACAGCATGGTTCTGCTAAGTCCCAATGTATAAGTGCGAGCAATACAATATGGATGACACCATGCTTCAAGTTTATTATGGGCAAGAAAAGTAAAGTGTGGCATCAATTTCGTGAGAGCTTTAATCACTAATTTTCACATAACAAGTTTAATTCAGAAGGTAGATAAAAACATGAATATACTTGGAATAGAAAATACTAATAGGTAGGTATGGTGGACTCTTTGGAATAACTTGGTTTTATTTGGAGTTGGATGCATGAGTGGAACTCATACTTGGTTATGGAGGCTAGCAAAGGACTGGGAGCGACCAATTAAGAGAGCAATAATGGCCATAATCATGCAAAGCGACAAAACATCATTAATTAAAGCATAAAGTGATATTACAAGTTGAAAACAAAAGGATCATAAAGGCCATGGTGACTTGGGATAGTGTTCACATGGTGTGAGCATGCGCCAAGTCAACCCAAATAAAGTATCAAAGGAGAATACCACAATACTATGCTTTAATATGCTAAAACAACGCATGATTCTTTCAAGGCACATTATGCAATCTCAATTGTTTATAACATGTCATGCTATATAAAAAATTACTAAGCATAAAGAGAAAACAATATTAAGTATGACATGACAAAGCATAGGCCACAGTCAAAAACAAGCTCCTTTTGCCACTTAAGCATGAACTTTTCCTACTCTTTTCTAATCCAAACCAACTTATTTGAAAACTAATGTATGAATGAGGGGGTCCAACCAATTTATTCAAGCAAACTAAGCAAACGAAAACCAAAAACAAAAACGAAGACGCTCCAAGAACAACACAACTGTGCATGAAACAAAAAAAGGAGTGTTTGGAAGAAACCTGAGATTTTTATTGATGAAGAGGATGCCTTGGGCATCCCCAAGCTTTGATGCTTGTACTTCCTGAATATTTCTTGGGTTGACACGGGTGGCATCCCCAAGCTTGAGCTTTTGTCCATACTTCATCTTATCGCATTGTTCT
This sequence comes from Avena eriantha, assembly GCA_910589775.1. Lineage (NCBI taxonomy): Eukaryota > Viridiplantae > Streptophyta > Magnoliopsida > Poales > Poaceae > Avena > Avena eriantha. The sequence continues at coordinate 461,324,030 of OU342742.1, forward strand.
TCCCTACACTTTAAAATTTCCTTCATACAAAACTTCACACAGTCTTCATTAGCAACATTAGTGTACTTAAGATAATAAGTCTTTATGTTCAGTTTCAACACAAGTGAAACTTCCATTAAAATAAAAGCTACAGTAGCACTTCCTTTAAAAATTTCAAGTGATCAAAGAGTACTCAAAGAGAAAGAGATTAAGAGGCATATGCAAATAATGGCAGAATCTGTCAAATCGGACCAGCAGGTAAAAACCGATTTTTTCAAAGACCTTCTGTTGCTCAAATCGAAAAGTGTTTAACTAAAGAAAGTTAGACAACAACCTGGGGCAGAAGCACAAAAAATTAAGCTCAAACCAATGTACAAAGATTTTTCACGAATTTGTACAGTGAAGCACAAATATCTGTTTCGGGACAACAACTTTCCCAAGCATTACTTCTCTCTCATTAGAGGTTACTCTTGGCACAAAAACTACATGAAAATGATAAGGAGAGTTTATTACTGAAGCAATAACTTCCAAGACTCAACTAAAACTTTTGGGTTATCTCCCAATAAGTACTTTTCTTTAACGCCTTTAAGTTAGGCATGATAGTTTGAGAAGATGCTCACATAGGAAATATGAATTGAAGTAAAAGAGAGCATCAAGAAGCAAATTCAAAACACATTTAAGTCTAACCCACTTCTTATACATAGGAATTTTGTAAAGAAACAAGTCATGAAAGCACAAAGCAACAAGCATAGGAAAGCAAAACAAGTGCAACTTCAAGACTTTCAACATAAAGAGGGGAATTTAATATTATTGAGATGCATAAAACCATGTTTCCCTCTCTCATAATAACTTTCAGTAGCATCATGAATAAAATTAACAATATAACTATCACATAAAACATTCTTATCATGAGCCACATGCATATAATCATTATTACTCCCCACATAAGCATAGTTATTCTTATTAATTGTAGTGGGAGAAAATTCAACAAAATAGCTACCATTATTATTCTCATCACCATAATCATCAAATATAGGAGGCATATTGTAATCAGAATTAATTTTCTCCTCAATACCAGGTGGACTGAAAATATCATACTCATCATTGTAATCATCATATATTGGAGGCATAGTATCATCAAAGTAAATTTTCTCCTCCATGCTTGGGGGACTAAAAAGATCATTTTCATCAAAACCAGCTTCCCCAAGCTTAGACTTTTCCATAGCATTAGCAACAATGGTGTTCAAAGAATTCATACTGATAACATTGCTATTAGCATGCAAATAAAGTTCCATAGGTTTTTTAATTTTCTCTTCAAACACTTCATGTCCTTACTCAAGATAAATACTATAAAGCTCTCTAATTTTGTTGTTGTTTTCCATTAAGCCTAACTAGTGAAAATAAAAACAAGAAACAAAAAGATATAATTGCAGAATCTAAAGGAAATAACTTCGAGCACTCACACACCATCAACCGCACTAGAAGATAGCTTAGTAGCCAAAGGATGTGAGTACCTTTTACCTTACCTCCCTGGCAACGGCGCTAGAAAATAGCTTAATGTCTACGCACTTCTATTCTCGTAGACACTTGTTGGGCCTCCAGGTGCAGAGGTTTGTAGAACAGCAGCAAGTTTCCCTTAAGTGGATTACCCAAGGTTTATTGAACCAAAGGCGGAAGTGGTCAAAGGAATCCCTCTTAAGGAACCCTGCAATCAAGATACAAGAAGTCTCTTGTGTCCCCAACACACCCAATACACTTGTCAGGTGTATAGCTGCACTAGTTCGGCGAAGAGATAGTGAAATTCAAGTGGTATGGATAATTATAAGTGGTAACGGTGCCAAAAATAGCTTGATGGCATGGAAGAGACTAAAGGCAAACTGAAATAAAGATGGCAGCAAGCAAATATCTAACAGATCTAGATGCAAACGGTGTTTCAATGCATAGAAACAAGGCATAGGGATCATACTTTCACTAGTGAACACTCTCATATAAATATCTTCTCTTTATAATACTACTCTGAACTACTCTCCGGTTGGACACTCTAATCCATGGTAGGGCTATAACAACACACCTCGAAGTTCACTTTTCCCATCTAGATAACCCACACTGTCACCTTGAGCGCTAGATGGTTCCAACAAACACCACAATTTCATAGAAACATCCAACTCCAAATATAACTCATAACAAGTATTTGGAATCTGTAGCCTAAGTGCCACCATGGTGTGCACGCTATCACTTTCACACACGTGGGGAGATCAAGAGATCTATTAAAGCACTTGAGTAGCAAGGTAGATCCACTTGATTACAAAGTTCATGATCACAATATGATCATGCATAAAGAGAACACATAGCTACCAGTAGAACCCTTAGCCTCAAGGAAGAACTACTCCCTCATCATCATGGGAATCAGCAACAACGATGGAGATGGTGGTGGGGATCAATAGAGAGGGCTCAAGGAGCACTTCCCTATCCCGGCAGGGTGCCGGAACAGAGACTTATGTCCCCGGAATCTCCTCTTCGGTGGCGCTAGTGCTACAAAACTTTTCGTGGCTGGAGGCTTGATTCTTTAGGGTTTTCTCATCGAAGGCTTCTTATAAGCGAGGCAAGGTAGGTGGAGGCCGGAGGGGCCCACACCACCCCCTAGCGCGGCCTGGCATGGCTCGTGCCACCTGGTGGTGTGGCCAGCCCCTGGCCCCTCTTTGTCTCGTCTTCTAGCTCCGTGAATCTTCCGGTAAAATATCGACTTTGGCTTTTGTCCGGTCCAACTCTTAGAATATCCATTTTCTGGTTTTGCTGGAACCAAAAACAGAAGAAAACAAGCAACTGGCACTGTGGCATCTTGCTAATAGGTCACTTCCTGAAAATGTGTAAAAGTACTCCAAAGTGTGGACAAAACATAAGAAAGTAGATATAAAACAAGCATGGAACATAAAAAATTATAGATACGTTAGCAACGTATCAAGGCCTTCTAGGAAGTGGTACACGAGTTTGTCGGCACGGTCGCCCTCTAAGGTTTCCCTCACCCTCATCCATCTGGCGAGGTATTCGCGGGGAGGTTCTCCGTCCCTTTGAACGCATCTAGCCAGATCGAAGATGGTGATGACACCGACAAAGTGTGACCTGCGCATCTCTAATGCTCGGGGAAGCCAAGTGGATTTGCAGGGTCCTTCCACCTTTATATCCTGCACAGGGGCGTTTGGGTGGGCCTTGAATTTTCCTGATCTGAGCCAACATACTCCAAGGAGAGGTATGGCCCAGATCCTTCCGCAAACGTGTCCTTCTCATAGTTGGTCCGTGCGGGGCTTGACGAGTTTCCGACTTCCTAGGAGCTAGAACCCGAGTTAGTTTCGCTGAGGAAGATGTGGATGTCTCTGAAGGGGATGACAAAGTAGCGGGTAGGGTTCGTCTTTGCTCGCACCCATAATTCATCTAGAGGGATGATCGGGACGTTGCTGGAGAAGAGAATGCCTTCGATGGCTACGGTGTTGTTGATTCCCTCGAAGAGATTGGACCTCGCCTGGTGTAGAGCTCGTAGCGCATCTTGCCCCATGGTGGGCGCCAACTGTCATGGTATTGCCCACGAGTACGCCATGGAGGGGTCCTCATAGTGCGGGTTTAGAGACGTGGGGTAAGGAGGAGAGTTGGCGGGTACGAGGTAACACGGCTTACCCATGTTCAAGTAGCGCAACGGTGGCGGAACTCTACTCCTGCTACAAATCACTATAATGGCAATATGCCGAGTTACAGAGATAGGTTCGCTATGCGAGGTGTTGCACGTTGTACGTAGCAATATATGTTGTATTATGCCCTAAAGGCTCCCACAGGTCAGTCTTATAAAGGCACCAAAACCTAGTGTTTACAGGGAAAGGTCCTTGCCGGACAAGGTAAAGAGTCCTACACTAATACGAGCTAGTCTTCCATGTCTTGCACTCCAAGGCTCCGAGTATGCCAGTGACTCCTGCGTAGCCTTCCTTTATCCGTCATGGGCCTCCCTTCTGGATCCGTCTAACTGGGCCGCCAAGCAGGCCATAATCCTTTCTACCAATTATGGGCCACCCGGGTTAGCCGAATTAGAGACATGCTATGAGGATACCCATTTAGCATATCCCCAACAAGCATCATAACCCATGCTAATCCTACGACTTCCTCCTTGAGGAGACAATAGGACATGCATTTACCATACGGCATCCTCCCTGAAGGACCTATGAGGCGGCTCTCAAAGTCACCTCCCCTCGAGCAGCATAACCCATGCTAAGCCTATGGATCCTTCTCGACGAGCTAACATGACATGCATTTTCCGTATGGTCTCCTCCACAAAGGACAAATGAGGAGGCTCTCAAAGGAACCTCCCCTCGAGCAGCTTAACCGATGCTAATCCTATGGCTTCCTCCTCGAGGAGCCAACAGGACATGCATTTGCCCTATGGTCTCCTCCACGAGGGACATACGGTTAGGCTTTCGAAGGAACCTCCCCTCGAGCAACATAACCCATTCTAAGCCGACGACTTCCTCCTCGAGGAGCGAAAAGGACATATGTTTGCCCTATGGTCTCCTCCAAGAGGGTCCTACGGGGCGTCTCTCAAAGGCACCTCCCCTCGAGCAGCATAAAGCAAGCTAAGCCTATGACTTCCTTCTCGAGCAGCCAAAAGGACATGCATTTGCCTTATGGTCTCCTCCATGATGGACCTACGGGGAGGCTCTTGAGGGCTCCTCCCCTCGAGTAGCAAAACACATGCTAAGCCTACAACTTGCTCCTCGAGGATCCAAAAGGACATGCATTTCCATACCGTCTCCTCCATGAATGACCTACGAGGCGGCTCCCCTCGAGAATCTTGGCCCATGCTAAGCCTATGGCTTCCTAATAGAGCAGTTAACCGGACATGCATTAGCCCTACTGTCTCCTCCAATAGGGACGTATGGGGCGACTCTCTAGGGCACCTCCCCTCGAGCAGCATAACCCATCATAAGCCTACGACTTCCTCCTTGAGGAGCCCACATGACATGCATTTTCTCAACGGTCTCCTCAACGAGAGATCTACAAGGAAGCTCTCGAAGGTGTTGGGAATATGCCCTAGAGGCAATCATGGTTGATGATATTTCCCAAAGTATTCATAAAGTAAAGTTGTGCTTGTATGAACATCAGATATGTATCACTGAATACATGATTTAGTTGTGGAACTATATATTCATGATTGTTCATACTAGATTGTCCTTGGTCGTTGAGGTTGTGTTGGACACACAACTTAGACCAATGTGTGGGTCGACTGATGACACGGTTCCACTTGTCATGGGCATGGTGATGCTATTCTGACTTACACTGATTTGGCTAAAGAGTTTAGCGAATCGGACTGACCCACAGTTGAGATGCAACGAGCATGTTGTCATTTGCAGTCTCAAGCAATGGAATCCTTTGCCGTGAGGTCATTGCATGGTCCGAGTGTGGATCGCCAACTTAGGTTCTATCAAACGATGTTTCGTAAATGGACAGTTATAAAGGTAGAGTTCAGGTTGGTTGTGAAGCAAGCTGCGTGACGTGGATTACCAAGATGGGATTTGCCCCGCCGTAATGGAGAGATATTATCTGGGCCCTCTGGTGTGATATTATTGGGAAGCATGGCCATGCGCTACTCAGTTAAGTGTTAACTGAGGAGTCGGACTAAGAGTTAGTCAAGTGAATCACAAATAATGGTACGAGAAGAGAGTTAAGCTATTAAAGGGATGGCAAATACTCGCCTCTATCTTAATAGATATATCGTGTGGCAAAGGGACTTGGACGAAAGTCACATTGAAGGTTCGTCTTTTGACTTTACAACACTTGGGAGTTGGCACGTCTTGCTAGAGGCTGCTACCATCTATCGACTTGAGACCGAGTGTTCATGGGAGTGAGTAGGACTAAAAGCCATGACAAGGATACTTGGAGGAGTAGCTCATGTCGTGTCCAGGTGTACGTGAACCTACAGGGTCGCACACTTAAGGGTAAGGAGCCCATGTGGATTAGATCCATATGGAGATTGGAGTACAACCTAGATGGGCCTCAAGAGTTGATCCCAACTAGGAGTGTATATAAGTGGAGTGACAAGGGATAGCCCCTGACCTAGCCGTCACTTTCTCCACTTCCATTTTGGGCTAGACAGGATCTAGCAATCCTCTGTCCGAAGCTCCTTCTTGTATGTGTGGATACTGGTAGAGGCGTTGCACGTGCGGTGCTGGAGACAGGGAAGCTCATGGGGATCTGGCGAAGGAGTTCGTGGGATCTGGTGTAGCTGTCCGTGGGATTCAGAGGGCTGTCCATGGGATCGTTCGGCACTGCATCGACGCGCTACATCAACTTCCGCATATGCGCGTCTAGCGGTAATATCGTGGCATATAACCTGAGCTGGATCTTGGGAGTACCATGTTAGAGAAAAAGTTTTGTTTATCTCGGCGTGGCCCAACAGAAGGCACCTCCTCTCGAGCAGCATAACCCATGCAAAGCCTATGGCTTCCTCCTCAAGGAGCCAACATGACATGCATTAGTCCTATGGTCTGCTCCATGAGGGACCTATGGAGCCGATCTCGATGGCACCTCCCCTCGAGCAGCATATCAAATGCTAAGCCTACGACTTCCTCCTAATGGATCCAATATGACATGCATTAGCCCTGCGGTCTCCTCCACGAGGGATCTACAGGGCGGCTCTCGAGGGCACCTCAGCATAACCCATTTTAATCCTACGAATTCCTAATAGAGGATCCAACATTACATGCATTAGCCCTACGGTCTCCTCCACGAGGGAGCTATGGGGCAAATCTCGAGGGCACCTCCCCTAGTGAAGCGTAACAAATGCTAAGCCTACGGCTTCCTCCTCGAGGAGCCAACAAGACATGCATTAGCCCCATGGTCTCCTCCATTAAGGACCTACGGGGAGGCTCTTGAGGGCACCTCCCCTCGAGCATCATAACCCATGCTAAGCCTACTACTTCCTCCTCGAGGAGCCAACATGACATGCATTTTCCCTAAGGTCTCCTCCACGAGGGACCTACGGGGCGGCTCTCGAGGGAACCTCCCCTCGAGCCGCATAACCCATGCTAAGCCTACAGATTCCTCCCCGAGGAGCCAACATGACATGCATTTTACGTATTATCTCCTCCATGAAGCACCAACGAGGCAGCTCTTTGAAGGCACCTCCCCTCGGGCAACATAACCCATGCTAATCCTATGGCTCCCTCCTCGAGGAACCAATCAGACATGCATTTTCCCTACGGTCTCCTCCACGAGGGACCTATGGGGAGGCTCTCGATGACACCTCCCATCGAGCAGCATAACCCATGCTAATCATATGGATTCCTCCTCGAGGTGCCAAAAGTACATGCATTTTTGCTCCGGCCTCCTCCACGAAGTACATGCTAAGCCGATGGCCTTCTCCTCGAGGTGCTAAAAGGACATACATTTTCCCTACGGTCTCCTCCAAGAGGTTCTTATAGGGAGGCTCTCGAGGGCACCTCCCCTCGAGAAGCATAACCCATTCTAAGCCTACGACTTCCTCCTCGAGGAGGAAAAAGGACATGCATTATCCCTAAGGTCTCCTCCACAAGGGTCCTACAGTGTGGCTCTCGAGGGCATCTCCCCTCGAGCAGCATAACCCATGCTAAGCCTATGGCTTCCTCCTCGAGGAGTCAAAAGGACATGCATTAGCCCTACGTTCTCCTCCACAAGGGGCCTACGGGGCGGCTTTCGAGGGCACCTCCCCTCGAGCATCATTACCCATGCTAAGCCTACGACTTCCTCCTTCAGGAGCCAACATGACATGCATTTTCCCTATGGTCTCCTCCATGATGGACCTACGAGGAGGTTCTTGAGGGAACACCCTTTGAGAAGCATGACCCATGCTAATCCTACAACTTGCTCCTCGAGGATCCAAAAGGACATACATTTGAAGGACCTATGAGGCGGCTCCCCTTGAGAAGCATGACCCATGCTAAGCCTACGACTTCCTCCTAGAGGAGTCAATTGGACATGCATTATTCCTACGGTCTCCTCCATGAGGAAACTCTGAGGCGGCTCTCTAGGGAACCTACACTCGAGTAGCATAACCCATGATAAGCCTATGACTTCCTCCTTAGGAGCCAACATGACATGCATTTTCCCAACGGTGTCCTCCACGAGAGATCTACGGGGACGCTCTCAAAGGCACCTCCTGTCGAGCAACATAACTCATGCTATTGGATAGCTGGTATAGGGGGTACCCCCGATCCGTCCACGTCTGGCTAGCATGGTAGGAGTCGGGCAGCCTCGAGAGGGCTGGGAGCTTCCCTCTCGAGGGGTGGCTTGAGGGGCAATCCCGAAGGCGCCTCGAGGGGAGAGGTGCACGGGCTATCGCCCACATGACCACAACTCCTCTGAAAGGGAGGTAGAGGCACATGCCATGGGAAGACGACAAGAGCAACGATGGCATTGGATACCTCCGCCACACAGTCCTAAAGGCTGGGTTTCGGTCAATGGTGAGGGCGACAAGGCCCTAGCCAGCTGATGGACGGCCTAAGCCTAGGAAGGTCCGCCTCTTTATACTTTAGTGCAACAAGGGGAGTGAGCTACATTGAGTGAAGACAATATATGCTAAATGGGGACTCTTTACCATCGGGCAGAGGAGCACTCAGCGTCCAAGACCCGGTCCACCGAAAAGCATCTCTGTAGACCAGGACCTCGGGGAACGGCACTGTGGTGACCCTTCCGACCCATAAACAGGGGAAGAGGCCCGACGCTGCCCTATATAAGATCCCTTATCCTACCTTAGAAGTGATAGATCCTATGGATCCAAAACCCTAGACTTTCATCCTCCATTATACCCTTGTGAAGCACGCAAGCAATACAACAAAGCAAGAGTAGAGGCTTTACCTCCTCACGAGGGTCCCGTACCTAGGTAAAAAACCCGTGTCACCTCTATATCATGTGCTTACTCCGCCGCTGTTGTCGGGTTTCTTTGGAGTCGCGTGTTCAGCCCCCACTCAAACCAAGGGATTGTCGGACCCTAGTTCCTTCACGGGACAAATCTCCGACATTTGGCGCGCTAGGTAGGGGTTGAGGCATGTTTCCGAGAGCCTTCGGATGGTCGGTTCCATGGCGGTGGCAAGTCCTCTTGGGGAGGCTCCCACGGGGGAGTGTCCGGGATCATCGCCTTCATCTTGGGTGGCTCCTAGGCTCCCACCTCTGGGCATCGCTTCGAGCAGCTCTCCCGCGAACTAGCGACGGCAAGGCCTAGGGCTACCACCACCCCTCTATGGTGGTCGCAGTAGCTAGTCTATTTTCGTGTCGCGGATCACCCAAGCTCCACCTGGCTGGTGGTGCCGTGCCCATGGTCTGCACCCACATGATCTGGGGATTGCGGTGTCCAAGACCCTCATTGATGGTGGGGCAGGCCTAAATGTGCTCTCAGAAGGAGCATTCAAGCAGTTGCGAGTTCCCATCATGCGCCTCCGCCCTGCCTCGATATTCATGGGGGCCATAGCGAGCGTCACCATGCCCCTCGACTAGATTCAGCTCTCCGTCACCTTCGGGACGAGCAACAACTAACACACGGAGCTCATCGACTTCGATGTTGCCCGGATCTTCCTACCTTACAACGCCATCCTGGGCTACCAGGGACTAGTGAAGTTCATGGCGGTCACCCACAACGCCTACAACCTGGTCAAGATGCTGGGTGGCACCGGCACCACCATCACGGTGAACTGCGATGAGTGAAGGGTTCGCAACATAGAAAACAAAAAAATCCTACGATGGGAACTATACGCCAAGATCTATCTACTAGATACAAGCAACGGGTGGATATACATCCATGGAGAACTTACCCTCGAAGACACCAAAGTTTTGTTAATGAGTAGGAACTCGTGGATGATGTAGTAGTTCGCTTGCCAATCTCAAGATCGTGTGGAAGTCCTAGCACCGCAAACCAGCAACGCATTCACACTCGCACACATGTTCAGGCCACCGAACAACCTCTGCCTCCTGGCTCCAGCGATGCAGTGGAAGCAACAACTCCTTCCCGATGAAATGTCACTGGGAACATGTATCTCGCTAATTCGAGACCATGGGGTAATACTAGGGGGAGAGATATCCTTCATGAGGAGGTGTGAGGAAGAAGGGCGAGAGGGGTGAACTTTTATAGGAGGAGGGGGGTACCCCTCTCCATGGATGGTGACCCATGGGGAGTGACCCCTCACCTCCCCCATTCATGTGGTGGTAACCCCCTCCACATAAATTTGTCCCTTAACTTTCCTCTTAAAAGTCTTTACTTTAAATGCATTAAATTTCTCCAAATTTAATGCTCTCTCATTTAATAAAAATATTTTTATTAATTTTATTCAGATTTTGGTTAATTACTTTAATTAATAAACATTCACATAAAACCCCCTCTAACATTTCAATATTACATACAGAACCAATTTCAGTAATTTCACCCAAAACAGTTTCGGTGTCTATTGAAATAATTCCAGCACTTTGCAATTCATTCGTCTGAAACATATTTGCTCCAAATGGTGTTGGTGTCCCTTAAGTGTGACCCTACAGTTCGTGAATAATGCAGACCCCTCTCAGATCAATAATCAGAAGCGGGACCTAGAGATCCATACTGACTCCTACACATTCTACGATGACTTCTGTGATTGTGAGAACCTTTAACATTAGTAACTAAATCCCATTGTCTCGGAATTTATTACATGTCCGAGATTCGATAATCAGTATCTCCATACCTAGTTTGATCTCATTACCGTCATGTACTCTTTTCTCGTTCCCGTGATATAACATTCTAGTGATCTCATCACTTTGGTTGGAAGCTAACCAATGTGATATCACCGAGAGGGCCCAGAGAATATCTACCTGTCATCAGGATGGACAAATCTCACTCTTGATCCATGAGCCTCTACATAACACTTTCGTAGTACTGAACCCACCTTTATAATCACCCTTTCACGGTGTGACGTTTGATGTTATCAAGATACTCTTCCAGTGTTAGTGATTAACATGATCTCATGGTCTAAGGACTAGGATTACTTCGTTAGATGTTATAGCAATATAAACACAATGACTTTGATCGTAATGCTATAGTTCGGATGAATGTTCATCATATCATTCCACTAATGTTGTGACCTCGTTATTAACAACATCCAATGTCCATGATCAGGAAACCTTGATCATCTTGTTAATCAACGAGCTAGTTTATAAGAGAGGCATAACTAGGAACTTTCCTTTTGTTTATTAAACACACATGTATTAATGTTTACAAATAAATACAATTATAGCATGCAAAATAAACATCTATCATATACTTGGAATATGTATAATAACAACTTTATTATTGCCTCTCAGGGCATATTCCCTTCAGTCTCCCACTTGCACTAGAGACAATAATCTAGTTACATGGTGATAAATCTAAAACCCATGGAGTTCTGGTGTTGATCATGTTTTGCTCTAGGGAGAGTTTTAGTTAACGGATCTGCTACATTGAGATCCGTATATACTTTACAAATCTTTATATCTCCATCCTTTACATGCTCACGGATGGAGTGAAACCGGCTCTTAATATGCTTGGAATTCTTGTGAGACCTTGGTTCCTTTGCGTTGGCTATGGCTCCATTATTGTCACAATAGATCACCATCGGATCCAACGCACTAGGAACCACACCAAGTTCGGTAATGAACTCCTTCATCCAAACTTCTTCATGTGATGCTTCTAAAGCAACAATATATTCTGCCTCCGTTGTTAACCTTGTTACTACGGGTTGTTTGGAGCTCCTCCAACTAACCGCTGCTCCGTTCATGATAAATATGTATATGGATTGAGACTTAGAGAAATCCAGATCAGTATCAAAGCTAGCGTTGACATAACAATTAGCGACTAGCTCTTCTTCACCTCCGTATACAAGAAACATTTCCTTAGTTCTTCTAAAGTACTTAAGGATATTCTTGACCGCTATCCAATGTTCCAAACCTGGATCAGATTGGTACCTACTAGTCAGACTAATAGCATGTGCCACATCCGGTCTTGTACATAGCATGGCGTACATTATAGAGCCTATGGATGAAGCATAGGGGATCTTATCCATTATCTCTCTTTCTTCCGCCGTAGCCTGACTTTGAGTCTTACTCAATGTCTTGCCTTGCAACATAGGTAAGAACCCCTTCTTACTTTCATCCATTTTAAACTTCTTTAAAATCTTATCAAGGTATCTGTCATAGCCTATTAGGCATCTCGATCTATCCCTACAGATCTTTATGCCTAATATATATGACGCTTCACCAAGGTCCTTCATAGAAAATTTGCTATTTAGATAACTTTTAACATTGTTTAAAAGATCAATATCATTTCCAATCAATAATACGTCATCCACATACAATATCAGAAATGGCACATTGCTCCCACTCACTTTCTTGTAAATACAAGCCTCTCCATAAGTTTGGGCAAATCCAAACTCTTTAATCACCTCATCAAAGCGGAGATTCCAACTCCGTGATGCTTGCTTCAGTCCATAGATGGATCGCTGAAGCTTGCACACCTTGTTAGCATCCTTCGGATCGAGAAAAACCTTTGGTTGTATCATATACAACTCTTCTTTAATATTACCATCGAGGAACGCAGTTTTGACATCCATCTGCCATATTTCATAATTGAAATATGCAGCAATTGCTAACATAATCCTAACTGACTTTAGCATCGCTATGGGAGAGAATGTCTCATCGTAGTCAACTCCTTCAATTTGTCGAAACCCTTTTGCGACAAGTCGAGCTTTATAAACGGTTACATTACCATCAGCATAAGTTTTTCTTTTGAAAATCCATTTATTCTCGACGGCCTTTCAGTCGTGAGGTAAGTCCAGCAAGGTCCAAACCTGGTTTTCGTACATGGATTCCATCTCAAATTTCATGGCTTCTAGCAATTTGTTGGAATTCGGGCTCATCATCGCTTCTTCATACATCACAGGGTCATCTATTTCATCAACCATGAAATTCACAACAGGATTCCCATACAGTTCAGGAGTTGTACATGTCCTTCTTGACCTGGGAGGTTCGGTAGTGTCCTCTTTCGGAGTTTCATGATCATTATCATTAGTTCCTTCTTCATTTGGTGAAGTCAACTCTGGAACGACTTCTGGTGTGTGCCACTTGCCATTTAATGAAGAGATGGTTCAATAACCTCTTCGAGTTCTACCTTCCGACTACTCACACCTTTCGTGAGGAACTCTTTCTCTACAAAGGATCAATTCTTGGCAATGAAAACCTTGCCCTCGGATCTGTGATAGAAGGAATACACAATTGTTTCTTTAGGGTATCCTATGAAGACACATTTTTCCACTTTGGGTTCGAGTTTATTAGGCTGAAGTTTCTTGACATAAACATCGCATCCCCAAACTTTAAGGAATGACAGCTTAGGTTTGTTTCCAAACCATAATACATACGGTGTCGTTTCAACGGATTTAGACGGTGCCCAATTTAAAGTGATTGTAGCGGTTTTCTAGTGCATAACCCTAAAATGACAGTGGCAAGTCAGTCAGAGACATCATAGATCGAACCACATCCAATAGAGTACGATTACAACGTTCCGACACACCATTACGTTGTGGTGTTCCGGCAGGCGTGAGTTGTGAAACTATTCCATAATCTCTCATGTGTGCGCTAAACTCGTAACTAAGATACTCTCTTCTACGGTCAGACCGCAGAAATTTGATCTTTCTATTACGATGATTTTCCACTTCATTCTGAAATTCCTTGAACTTTTCAAAGGTTTCAGACTTATGTTTCATCAAATAGATATACCCGTATCTACTCAAATCATCCGTCAAAGTAACAAAATAACGATATCCACGTCGCGTCGACACACTCCTTGGACCACATACACCATTATGTATGATTTCCAATAAATCTGTCGCCCATTCCATTGAACCGGAAAACGGCGATCTAGTCCTCTTGCCCATAAGGCATGGCTCACATGTATCAAATGATTCAAAATCAAGTGATTCTAAGAGTCCATCGGAATGGAGTTTCTTCAGGCGTTTAACGCCAATATGACCTAGACGGCAGTGCCACATATATGCAGATATATCATCATTAAGTTTAATCCTTTTAGCATCAACATTATGGATATGCGTATAGTACTATCGAGATTCAACAGAAATAAACCATTCATCACGGGTGTGTGACCATAAAATATATTATCCATATAAATTGAACAACCACTGTTTTATGATTTAATCGAATAACCGCTTTGCAATAAACATGATCCGGATACAATGTTCATGCTCAATGCAGGCACCAAATAACAATTATTTAAGTTTATCACTAATCCCGATAGCATATGGAGAGGCAGCGTTCCGACGACGATCACATCAACTCTTGATCCATTCCCGACATGCATCGTCACCTCATCCCTTGCTAGCTGTCGTTTGTTCCACAGGCCCTATATCGAGTTACATATATTAGCAACAAATCCGGTATCAAAAACACAGGTGCTACTGTGAGTACTAGTCAAGTACACATAAATAACATGTATATCACATATACCTTTGTTTGCCTTGCCGGCCTTCTTGTCCACCAAATACTTGGCGCAGTTGTGCTTCCCATGGCCAGTCCCCTTACAGTAGTAGCACTCAGTATCAGACTTAGGGCCAGCTCGGGATTTCTTTTCAGGCGCAGCAACCGATTTTCCACCCGTCTTTCCATTCTGTTTACCCTTCTTGTCTTTCTTGAAACTAGTGGTCCTATTGACCATCAACACTTGATGTTCTTTCCTAATCTCCACTTCTGCAGTCTTAAGCATTGACAAAAGCTCGGGGAGAGTCTTCTTCATGCCCTGCATGTTATAGTTGATCACGAAGCTCTTGTAGCTAGGTGGCAGAGATTGGAGAACACGATGTATGCCTAAGTCAATGGGAATCGTTATTCCCAAGGACACAAGCTTATCGACATACCCAAACATTTTGAGTACGTGCTCACTTACGGAGCTGTTCTCTTCCATCATGCAGCTAAAGAATGTAACACCCCAAATATTTTAATCAAGATTATCAAGTTCTAATCACCCAAGTTTAGGGTTAACAAAAAACTTTTATTCCAAAAATCTTTATGAATGCATGTGTGAATTGCATTAGTATAGGATTGATTCAAATTGCCATGTATGATTGCTACAAATGATAAGAAATGGTGTAAAGGTGAATACTACATCATCTAGGACAATTAAAAACAAAATCAAAAGAAATCAAATATGAATTAAATAACCAAATGGCCATTTTGACCAAAGTTAACCACTAGGCCACTTTGAGTGTTCCTAGAAGAGAATTTCTAACAGAAACAATTCTTCTTCTTCTCACCCCTTGCTAGACCAAGTAAAAGTGAACTAAGGCCCACTTTACATATTCACATAAACTATTTTCAAATCATTGTAAAGGACATTTCAAAATTGAATCAAGTGTATGTACTAAGATCACACTTTGTCAAAAAACCTATCAAATCAATTCACCTTGACTTTTCCAAGCAGCCTTAGACACTCAAGCTTAGGATCAAGTCACTCACCAAATTTCATTTGAAAATTTCAAACTAAATTTCTTTCGGCCATTTCCACAAACACCTTGTAGACACAAAATAATCTACTACCTAACTTAACTTTTAAGAAGTAATCCATCGACCATTTGATTCCCTCTTAACTCCATTGCCCCCCCTAGTGTAGAGCAGCACCAGACCAGCCCCCTCTTTGACGTTGTGCCCAGTGCCGCGCTGCTCGAATGTGGTCATCGCCAGCCGACAGTGGACAGCGTGCCAGAAGCCATGCCACCCTCGCCCACGACACGCACCAGACACGCCAAAGTCTACTGCCAGCCTCTGTCCAAGCCACGACCGCAGCCAAGCCCTGGACCACCCTAGCTGCGATGTGCCCACCGTCTCTACGCCATACCTAGAGCGCGCCAGCGCGCCTTACCCGACCGCCTCGCATAGACCATGTTTTGCCCTATCCGCGCACGCTCATGCTCGCCATGATCACCACGACCTCCCAGACACCCCCGTTCGCCGCGACGTGACCCGTAGTGCCCGCACGTCGTCGCAAACACCGTTGCTCCCGCTAAGAGCATCGGGCGCTCCCGACGAATCCACACCACCCCTTGCCGTGCCATTACTTCCGTGATGACTGCTAGGGTGCAGTGAAGCGTCCCCTAGCCTCAGCCTCACCACTAGCCGCATGTATCGTCGTCTCCGACGAGCCCGAGCCCATCCCGTTCGGTCCCCACGCCGTAGTATAAATAGAGGCCTCCCCCGCCTCCATTCTCCACATCAAAACCCTCACCACTCCTCACTAAGCCTCCCACACTTCTTCCCGGAGCAAGGCTAGCTCTCTCTCGCTGGAATTTGGCCGGAGCCCGCCGCTACTGGGGGAGAAGGTCGTCATCAATTGGAGCTACCCCAGGACCTGCCACAACCACCGTTCGAACCGCCGTCCTCGACAACGCCGTTCGCCCCCATTGCTGAGACTAGCTGGAGCCCAGGTGAGCCTCGCTGGACCCCCACCGCCACATTAGGTTATTTTCCTCGCCGGAGCAGTTCGTCGTTGACGATGACTCCCCGCTGTTAGATCGTCTTTTAATCGCGCGACCTAGATTGCGCGATACCTCTTCGCGTAGTTTAACTCACTGACTGGTGGACCCCCTCTGTCAGAAGCCCTCTGCGCTGTGATGTGCATATTGGGCCGACCCGTTTAGTTTCCTGCGTGTAGCCTAGTGATTCAAATAATGATTTTCCAATTTAGTTAAAACCCCATTGTGTCAGTAGATTCAGAAATCACTTCAGAGAGATGCACTGGACCAAATTGCATGATTCCAATTTTGTTAAAAAGATATTGAAATTATCTATCCAAGCCCGCTGGATTTAAATCAATTGGAGTGAGATATCACATATAGTAAAATAACAAGACAGAGACTTTTGCAACTTCAAACATTTTTCAAAAATCAACCATAAATGCTTTTGAGTTGATTCCAACTCTCAAAAATCACATTTCATAATATCTATCTGAATATGTAAAAAATATTGAGGTTTCCATGCAGTGACATTGGACTAGTACCAAAATAATGCTATATACATTTGCATTTCTAGTCACTTTATTTCTATTAAATGATAATCTTAAACTTTATAAAATATGACCAACCATTTAAATCACATTCCCATGTATTAGAATATGTGGTGATGACATGTGTCAACATGATCCCATATTTTAATTGGAGAATATTAAATCTTACGTATTTTTCCATGAGTAGAAATTACTTTTCTAAAATAAAAGAAATAGGATTAAGCCTTTAATTCATGTGATGATTGTGATGATGCTAGATCATCAAGTGTCAGCCTTAGTGTTCTAAATAGAAGTAGTTAAGTATTGTTTGGTGATTGTGTAGCCCGTATTCCTTTATAGACAATAGTACTAATCAAGGATACGAGGAGGAGGAGTTCTACCAAGAAGAAGAAGAGGAGAACATCAATCACTGCACCAATCAAGGCAAGCTAACACTTGCAAGTATTATACCTATGCAAGCCATCACTAATTGCAAGATAACCAAAGAAAGATGCATTAGGCATGCTTTCGTTATATAACTTTGATTATACCAATCCTAAGTTTTACTTGCAAGCTTTATTCTTCTACTTTCCCAAACTTCTTTACTTTTAGTTAGTGCTTTGTGAATATTGGAAAAATAGTATAGATAGCATAAAGAGTATAAAATTAGGCCTATACTAGATGTCATTCTATGGCATGAGATTGAAGATTAGCGTCCCTCATTAGTGAACACCCCCAACTTTAGTGGCTAGTGCTAAGCATAAAAGTTGGTCACTTTAGATGCGAATACTTGGTGAAAAGGATTATGAAAACCTTGGAATGATGCTTCATTATATTGAGATGTTTTGACATGTGTTGAGAAACACAATGGTTTGATGATGAAAATGTTGAGGCATGAGCCTTAGCACTTTTACAAAAAACTAATGGTTGGGTTCGGATGTGATACCATTCCAATTTTACCATACAACCACAATACATGAATTGGGTAGGGCTTAGCCTGAAGTTTATGTGCCTTAGTATGGGTTCCCACGCGGAAGAGGTTTGAGTTGAGGCTACCTCTTGATGATGTCCACCTATGCAGTGCCCAGGATGGTAGATGGCCATGGCTGGGAGGCCTAGCTCATAGGGGAGGTGCCTATGCTAGGGTGTGTAATTGAAAGGTTATGATTGATTATCCGCATACTAAGTATGATTTATTCAGAGTTATCCCTGACGAATGCATCGAATTATGTGGTGAAAGTGTACCACATCTACAGAGTGTCAAACAATTAGAATAGCCGTGTCCGTGGTCATGGAAAGTTGGAGTGGCCATACTATTCCGTCGTCAGATGTTTTCAAAATGACTTGTGAATTGAACTATGATTTTGACTTGACCACAACAGGGTTGTGGATATGAAAACTAGGTTCCCACTTAAGTGATTTAGAACATTTAATTTAGTTTCCTTTACTTCTAAACTCAGTTTAGATAAACCTGGCTTTTTGCAAATAAACCTAGAGCTTAAGATTCCTATTAGAACTACTTTACTTGTTAGTGATAGTTTGCGAGTACTTAAAGAGTACTCATGGCTTTGTCCCTGGCTATTCCCGTGGCCAGACTATGAGGAGGACTACCAGGATGATGGACAGCAGGATGTCTACGACAACTAGGATCATCTCCCATCGTCAGCATTGCCTGTGACCCTGAAGATGGAGCCCACTACTACATTTATTATTCTGCTGCGTTGATTGTATTAAGACTGGATCATGAGATCCTTTATTTGTAAGACCTTATTATGGTTTGTAATGGATGATGTACTGTGATATCCAATCTGTTATGTCTCGCAAAAATGGTAATCATGGGATTGCGAGGTATGGCATAATAGGCATCTGGGATTAAAAATCCGGGTGTTGACAAAGAACTTTTCTGAAGCATTATAACTCTCTACGGCAGCATGGGTATTGAAAATCATTTTCAATTCACCCATGGTATCAAAGGCATTGCCTTTTTTGCTTTCAAAGTTCTGGCTCTAGCCCATACAGTATGCCGCAATGAACTAAGTTGTGGTCCTCCTGACGAGTCACATAGACATTCTTTTCCTCGTTAGGGGCATCAAGAGATGGTGGGGGGCCTAGCGGTGCTTCTAGCACATATTGCTTTTGTGCAGGAGAGAAGAGAATCCTCAAATTCATGGCCCAGTTGGTGAAGTTTCTACCATTCGCACCAAGTTTCTCTTTCTCCATGAACACATTGAAATTAATAGCAGGTGGTGCCATCTACAACAGAATTTGTAAAGTTTATTTAGACTAAGATTATGATATATTGATTTCAACTAAACTCCCACTCAAAAACAACATCCCTCGTGTCTTTTTGGTGATTACATGAACCAAGTTCACTACACCAAGTCCGATCATCAGGTGAGTCGGTGTAGCTTCAAAGGCGAGCATCTATATGGGCATCATATCAACTATATGACTCATGCTTAACCTTTCCATTCGTGTTCCGAGGCCATGTCTGTACATGCTAGGCCCTCCAAGTAAGAACCTTAGTACTCGCGTGTGTAAAATTGTCTTACACCCGTTCTATGAAAGCGCAGAGTCGAGTACAGCCGATCATCATGTGATTGTTGGGCCACGTAGAGATAAACAAAACTTTTTCCCTACACGGTGATCCCAAGATCCAGCTCAGGTAGAAGGACACGAGGATTACCACTAGACGCGCAGTTGCAAAATTGATGAAGCACGTCGCTTGATGAAGTGCAGTCCTCGCGATTCGTTCCGGTTCCATGATCCAAGATCCGTTCTTTCTTCATGATCATCGAAGTGCTGAACGTACAGCACATCCGCCGGTATCCACACGTACGAGGTGGAGCGCCGGCGATGGACAGCTAGGTCCGGTATGGCAGCGACAGGACGGACTGGGGCTAGGGTTTCCAACACATGGAGTGACCTAACCTTGTGCTCTAAGCACCTGCGCCCCAGCTTATATAGGGAGTGAAAGTGGGCTCCACTCACTTGTGGCCCATTCACTAAAAGGCCTATATTAGTCACTGCAAGTCCAACTTGCTGACTAAGTCCATGTCTCTATTTGGGTCCAACCCAAATAGATTTCCTGTTTGGGTCTAACCCAAAGTGCTCCTGCTCTTAAGTGTGTGACCCGACAGGCTCATGGTAACCCGGACACGATTCCGAGTCTCACTCGTGATCGATCAGTCGGTAGCGGCCCCTAGCAGAACGTGCTGACTCCCAAGTACCGATAAGTCATAATGACATACCTTTCCAATGCGACTTTCGTCTAAGTCCCTTTTGCCTCACGATATACCTTGTTGGACTATAGGCAAATGATCGTCATCCCTTAAATAGTCTGACTCTCTTCTCGATCCGAGATAAGTGATTCATCCAACTAACTCTTAGTCGATTGCCTTGGTTAACACGTAATCGAGATGTGCATGGCCATGCTTTCCGAATCATATCTTCCGAGAGGGCCAAGAGAATATCTCTCCAGATGGAGGGGCAAAATCCCATCTTAGTCATTCACATCACGCAGCTTGATTCACAGCCGACCCGAACTCTGCCTTTATAACTGCCCATTGACGGAACAGCGTTTGACAGAACCTAAGTCAGTGATCCTCAACTCGGATTGTGCAATCACCTCAGGTCTAAGGATTACATTAATTGAGACATGCAAATGATGACTTGTTTGTTGCATGTCAATATGGGTCAGTCCGACTCGCTAAACTCTTCAACCGAATCCATGTAAGTCAGAATAGCATCTCCATGCCCATGACAAGTGGAACCAAGTCATCTGCCGACTTTCATATTGGTCCAAGTTGTGTGTCCAGCACAACCTCAATGACCAAGGACAATTAGTATGAACAACATGAATATGTAGTTCCACAATTGAATCACATATTCAATGATACATATCATTAGTTCATACATGGACCATAACCTTTTGAATACACAGGAATAACATCATACATGATCGCCTCTAGGGCATATTCCTAACAGTCTCCCACTTGCACTACAGTCAATCATCCGACATCACATGTCCAGGCATTTAATGCCCATTGCTCTCAGGTGCGCCTCATCCTTCGGCTGTGGAAGTGGCTTTGTCAACGGATCCGCAATGTTTGCATCCGTGTGTACCTTGCATAACTTGATATCACCTTGATCCACGAACTGGCGAATAAGGTGGTACCGCATGAGTATATGTTTGTTCTTTTGGTGTTGTCTAGGTTCCTTGGCGTGTGCAATAGCACCATTATTGTCACAATACACGTCTAATGGATTGGATGATCCCTGAACCACACCAAGATCCATGAGGAAATTCCTCATCCAAACGGCTTCTTTTGCCGCCTCTGAGGCAGCAATATACTCAGCCTCTGTCGTATACGAAGACACTGTTTCTTGCTTCGAACTCTTCGAGCTCATAGCCCCTCTGTTTATCACAAACACATACCCGGATTGCGAACGGGAATCATCCGAGTCAGTGAGATAACTCGCATCCGTGTAACCCTTTACACTGAGTTCATCCTCACCTCCATAAACCAGGAACATGTCCTCAGTCCTTCTCAAGTAATTGAGGATATTTTTAGCTACTGCCCAGTGGATCTCTCTAGGGTCAGCTTGGTACCTGCTCATAACACTTAGAGCATAGGAAACATCCGGCCTAGTAAAAATCATAGCGTACATGATGGATCCGATTACAGAAGCATGCGGAATCGCACTCATCCGACTTCGCTCATCAGTTGTCGAAGGACACTGAGTCTTGCTAAGTTTTATGCCATGGGACATCGGTAAGAACCCCTTCTTAGACGATTCCATGTTGAACTTCTTCAACACTTTGTCCAAATATATACTCTAACTCAATCCAATGAGCCGCCTTGATCTATCTCTATAGATCAGAATTCCTAGTATGTAAGTCGCCTCACCCAAGTTTTTCATCGAAAAACTCTTTTCCAATGATTCCTTGGTCTCTTGCAGCATCTGGACATCATTTCCAATCAGCAATATGTCATCCACATATAGGATCAGAAAGTTTACTTTTCTCCCACTAAACTTCTTGTATAAACAAGAATCATGATCACTCTTGATGAAGCCAAACAATTTGACTACCTCATCAAAGCGAATGTTCAAACTCCGAGATGCTTGCTTCAACCCATAAATCGATTTCCGAAGCTTGCATACCTTGTCAGCATTAGCCGGATCGATAAAACCCTCGAGTTGTATCATACACACGTCCTCGGTTAAATTTCCATTAAGGAAAGCCGTTTTGACATCCATCTTCCATATCTCATAGTCGAAATAGTCTGCTATAGCTAACATGATCCGAACTGATTTAAGCATCGCCACGGGAGAAGTCTCATCGTAGTCAACTCCTTGAACTTGTTGGAACCCCTTCGGGACAAGCCGTGCCTTATAGATAGAAACATTTCCATCCATATCAGTTTTCTTCTTAAAGACCCATTTGTACTCGACGGGTCTTGCACCGTCTGGCAGATCAACCAAGTTCCAAACTTGATTTTCATCCATGGACTTTAACTCGGATCTCATGGCTCCAAGCCATGACTCAGAATCAGAACCCACCATCGCTTCCGAATAAGTTGTGGGCTCATCACTGTCCAACAGCAACACATCACGAACACTTCGCAATCTGGCCGATCTTCGCAGAGTCGGTGCAGTTGTCGGCTCAGGTACCACGATTGGCTCAACCTCTAAGGCTTTTGCTGACTCGCTGCTGGCCGGTATCTCTCAAATTTCTTCGAGTTGCACCATGCTCCCACTGACTCCCCGACTGAGAAACTCTTTCTCAAGGAAGACACCGTTCCGAGCGACAAACACTTTGCCCTCTTCTCGGTTGTAGAAGTAGTAACCCAAGGTTTCCCTCGGATACCCCACGAAAATACACTTATCCGAATTAGCTGTAAGCTTGTCTGACTGAAGTCGCTTGAAAAAAGCTTCACAATCCCAAATCTTAAGAAAAGACAAACTCGGTTTCTTGCCAGTCCACATATCATGTGGTGTCTTCTGTACCAACTTTGATGGTACTCTGTTTAGTGTGAACGCTGCAGTTTCTAGACAATAACCCCAAAATGATAAAGGCAGATCAGTTCGACTTATCATTGACCGTACCATGTCCAACAAGGTCTGATTCCTCCGTTGTGACACACCATTTCTGCGGCGTTCCTGGAGGAGTGAGCTGGGGAACTATTCCACAACTCTTTAGATGGCCATCAAACTCATGGCTCATGTACTCACCTCCTCGGTCCGACCGAAGAAACTTTTATTTTCTTGCCAAGTTGATTTTGTACCTCATTATGGAATTCCTTGAACTTTTCAAAGGCTTCCGACTTATGTTTCATCAAGTAGATATATCCATACCTACTCAAATCACCAGTGAAGGTAATGAAGTACACCTCTGGCTGTCGTGCTTATTGGGCCACATACATCACTATGTACTAGTCCCAATAAGTCGGACGCCCTTTCACAACTCTTTGCAAAAGGTGTCTTGGTCATCTTGCCGAGAAGGCAGGATTCACATGTCTCAAACGACTCCAAGTCGAATGAAGTTAGGAGTCCATCATCATGGAGCTTCTTCATGCGTTTCCAACTTATATGACCAAGCCGACAATGCCAAAAGTAAGTCATATTCATATCATTTGGTTTTAACCTTTTCACATTTATATTATAGACAGATTCACCCTCAAGATTCAAAATAAATAACCCGTCCCGGACGGGTGCAAAGCCGTGAAACATATCATTCAAATATAAAGAACAACCATTATTCTTAATATTCGACTCATAGCCTTGTCTCATCAAACATGAGGCAGAAATGATGTTTCGACTAAGCACTGGAACATAATAACAATTATTTAGCTCCATTAAGAATCGAGAAGGTAAATGAAGTTGCATTGTGCCAACTTCCAACACAACGACTCTCGCTTTGTTGCCGACTCTAATGTCAACCTCGCCTCTTGCAACACTCCTAGTTCTTACCAGTCCCTCCAACGAGTTGCAGATGTGAATGACTAATCCGGTATCATATACCCAAGAACTACCAGGAGCATCAGCAAGATAAATGTCTATAATATTGCAAACAAGCGTATCTGAGCCGGAAGTCACACCTCCGCGCTTGGCTTTATCAGCCAAATACTTTCTCCAATTCCTCATCCAGTGGCCATCCGACTTGCAGTAGAAGCAAGTGGATCCGGCTGTATGAGATGGCTTAGTCCCTGAGAAAGCGCTTTAGACTGGGTCCTCCGCCTTACCTCCCGACTTTGCCTTCTTCTTGTTAGTCCAAGAAGTCTTCTTGAACTTAGCCTTGTTTTGTAACATCAACACTCGACTGGCACCTTTCTTGAGATCCGCCTCAGCCTGCTTGAGCATCCCATGTAATTCAGTGAGCTTCTTATCCATACCATGCATGTGGTAGTTCGATATGAACGGGCCATACGCACTAGGAAGAGAGTTCAGAATTATGTCAGTAGCGAACTCTTCGCTAATGGGGTAGCCAAGCCTTTCCAGAGACTGCACGTAACCAACCATCTTGATCACATGCGGACTCAGTGGATCGCCATCCGTAAGCTTGCAACTCAACAAAGCCTGAGAGACTTGGTACCTCTCAGTCTTTGCTTGAGCCTAGAACATACTTTTGAGGCTTTCGGTCATATCGTAGGCCTCAACATTCTTGAACTGCTGCTGCAAGTCCGGTTCCATGTGAGCAAGCATAAGACAGCTAATCTCCATGTATTCATCACAAATCCGATGGTAGGCATTGGTGGCTGCGACAGTCGCATTCTCATCCGGCTCAGCTGGAAGTGGGTTGTCTAGGACACGGTCCCTTTTTTCTTTTTTAAAAACAATTCTCAGATTACGATACCAGTTGGTGAAATTAGTTCCATTCAGCTTATCTTTCTATAAGATGGTTCTCAAAGCAGAACCGGAAATCTGAGGAAGACTGCTAGGTGTCATTGATCTACAACAGAAAATATGCAAAACACTTAAGACATGTATCCATCAAGAGTAAGCATATTAAACACTTTAATATTTATGCTCCCACTAGAACCAACACCCCTCGGATGGTTCCTTAGTGAATCAGGACCCTAACTAAGAAAGTCGACTAGTGAGCTTTAGCATCACCGCTACTCGTCAAGTGATCTAGGTAGACAACTCCTTCTCAATCGTATCTCATACGACTCCTGTTGGATGGGTGGCATCACATGCCCCGGCTCCCATCCGACTTTTCCCCAAGTCACACAACCGTTGTGATAGACCCGTCTAGATTACCAACTGCTTCCGCTGTAAGAGTCCGACTCGAACCCACCTAGTCGGAAAGAATTGATAGCACCTCAATTTTATGAGCCCACTACCAAAAATGTCTAACTTGTGATGGTGCAACACTGGCAGGGAAACCGACTAGACCTTCTTTGAGGGACTACTTTCTACCAACTATCTAATAGAGGTAAAACAGAGACATAACAATAACACAAAATAAAGCAATTAGAACGTGAAATGGTATGACTCTCTTCATGGCGATATCCATCTCCATAAAGCCTATAATCTGACTCGTGTCAACTCTTGTCACGGGCCGTCTTACACCATGTAGCCAACTTGTACACCGACTTGCATGCCATCCGGATTCTCCAAACAGCTACACTAGCTAGTAATGAAAATTACACAGAGAATCCGACACGCAGGCCGTTATACAATAAGATGACAGCACCTAGGCTCTAGCCGGCTGACAAAAACTGTGATACTCAGATCACGTATGGATTACACACATCACATGCACATAAGCCATACCATTCACAAAATCATCCTGCAAAAACAAGTTATGCATAGATAAGATATCTACCAGCGTTGTGAAACTCGCAACGACATCTAAGGAGCTACGACAGGGCGAAGCCGGCGGTCCCAAAAACCGCAGATCTCATCTGCATTTAGGACATGGATTTCGTCATCGGATAAAACAATTTTACCCAAATCCGATCTGGGCTCCGATTCGACCAAACTCTTTGATCTTCGACCCATTCTTTCTTCACGATCGTCGAAGTGATGAACGTATAGCACCTCCGCCGATATCCACACGTACGAGGAGGAGCGCCGGCGATGGACTGCTAGGTCCGGTACGACGGCAACAGGACGGACTGGGGCTAGGGTTTCCAACACATGGAGTGACCTAACCTTGTGCTCTAAGCACCTGCGCCCCAGCTTATATAGGGAGTGAAAGTGGGTTCCACTCACTTGTGGCCCATTCACTAAAAGGGCTATATTAGTCACTGCAAGTCCAACTTTTTGACTAAATCCATGTCTCTATTTGGGTCCAACTCAAATAGATTTCCTGTTTGGGTCTAACCCAAACTGCTCCCGCTCTTAAGTGTGTGACCTGACAGGCTCATGGTACACCGAACACGATTCCGAGTCTCACTCGTGATCAATCAGTCGGTAGCGGCCCCTAGCAGAACGTGCCGACTCCCAAGTACGAATAAGTCATGACGACATACCTTTCCAATGCGACTTTCGTCTAAATCCTTTTTGCCTCATGATATACCTTGTCGGACTATAGGCGAAAGATTGTCATCCCTTAAATAGTCCGACTCTCTTTCTCGATCCGAGATAAGTGATTCATCCGACTAACTCTTAGTCAATTTCCTCGGTTAACACTTAACCGAGATGCGCATGGCCATGCTTTCCGAATCATATCTTCCGAGAGGGCCCAGAGAATATCTCTCCAGATGGAGGGGAAAAATCCCATCTCGGTCATTCACATCACGCAGCTTGATTCACAGTCGACCCGAACTCTGCCTTTATAACTGCCCATTGATGGAATAACGTTTGACAGAACCTAAGTCGGTGATCCTCAACTCGGATTGTGCAATAACCTCATGTCTAAGGATTACATTGATTGAGACATGCAAATGACGACTTGTTTGTTGCATCTCAATACGGGTTAGTCCGACTCGCTAAACTCTTTAGCCGAATCCTTGTAAGTCGGAATAGCATCTCCATGCCTATGACAAGTGGAACATAGTCATCTGCCGACTTTTACATTGGTCTAAGTTGTGTGTCCGGCACAACCTCAATGACCAAGGACAATTAGTATGAACAACATGAATATGTAGTTCCACAATCGAATCACATATTCAATGATACATATCATTAGTTCATACATGGACCATAACCTTATGAATACACAGGAATAACATCATACATGATCGCCTCTAGGGCATATTCCTAACAGTGATGTCTCAAAACACCATCCATAGAACGGTGCATACTTAAGGAAGAACACCTTTTTATCTTGATATTTAAATGAGGGATCATCTTATAATGCTACTAAAACACCAAACAAGCAATATAAGATGCAAACATCATATGTATCGTGGTATGATCTTTATCATTCCTTTGTGTGTAAGGCCAAGGTCTATGGAACTTACACGTTAGGTGTGTTGTAAGAGTATCAACTATACATCAACTTACAACATTACCATATCATGACACAAGCCCTGCAACAATCTAAACTAGACGCGTCTAATTTATCAATTGCAAGTTTTTACGTGGCTTAGGGCTTTCGAAGATAGAACTGTTCTTACCTACAAACATGGAACCACAATGATGATAACCAAATTATGAGCAACTCGTTATAAATCAGATATTGACTATAGTAGGAGAGACAGATACCTGCTAGCCACTTCTGCAAAACTAGTTGCATGTGAGTCGTGGAACTGGTCTCATGTGCGATGACATGCAAGGTTGGTCCGGGCCGCTTCATCCCACTATGCCACCAAATATCCAAAGTACATATAAGAAGAAATAACATGATCATCACCGCCTACATACTCTTATGTGTTCTACCCATGCAAAGCACCTACGCATAGATCAGGCTCTGATACCACTGAAGGGTTCGCTGCATAGAAAACAAAAAATTCCTACGATGGGAACTATACACCAAGATCTATCTACTAGATGCAAGCAACGGGTGGATATACATCCATGGAGAACTTACACTCGAAGACAACAAAGTTTTGTTAACGAGTAGGAACTTGTGGATGATGTAGTCATTCGCTTGACGATCTCAAGATCATGTAGAAGTCCTAGCGCCGCAAACCAGCAGCGCATCCACACTCGTACACACGTCTAGGCCACCGAACAACCTCTGCCTCCTCGCTCCAGCGATGCAGCGGAAGCAGCAACTCCTAGACGAAATGCCACCAGGAACATGATGAGGACATCCCTACGATTACACCTACTGAAGATGCTCCAACTATTGCAATGAAGGATCAGTCCAATGAGATTACAATTGGACCCATTACAAGAGCTCGTGCTAAGCTACTTGAACAACAGGTGAATTTGCTCCTAAACGAATCTAGTACTTTAATTGATGAGAACTTTATACTACGTAAGTCTATGCATTTATGTATGATCAGGTTCGTTGGAGAAACAAGCATGGCGCGAGGAGAAGAAGGGCTAAAAGAGGAGCCCAGCATGATGATCGCCCAAGGATGCGCGAGGGATGAGCGGGAGGAAGGCGCAAGAGAAGATCATCAAGACGGAGGCAAGAAGGTCTGCCACGACCAGAGTGTCCGGCCAAATCCACCCGGACTGTCCGGCCTAGTAGAGAGTCAAACTGGCATGGACATTCGGTCTGCCAGTTCAAACACTACCCGGACACCACCCGGAATCTTCAAAGTTTCCAGCCAGACTGAACTGTCCGGCACACTTCACTAGGAGTGTCCGGCCTGACTGGACTGTCCGGCTGATTTCGATCAGAGTGTCCGCCCGCCGACTGAATATGGTTCAAGTCGGCTTGTATCAGTTTGAGTCGTTTGCGTTTAGTCTCGGTTTCTGGCCACCCCAGCCGCCCTTATAAGCCCTAGGACAACCCCTAGTTTGGGTTTATACCATGTTTAAACTATTTTGAAGTTGTTTCTTTCAAAGAACCTCTAGAATTACCCTGTGATCAAATTATACTACTGCAATTGAGTGTGATCTGTTGTTCCATTGGGAATTAGTAGATTGCAAACTACCATTCGTGGTCGACGGCTTCGTGCGTAAGAGCGTGGTGTTGTGAATATCCCATAGGGTTCGAGAGCTGTTGCAATGGAACCTGGGTTCGAGCGGGAGAGTTCATAGCTACAGGCTATTTATCTATCCACCATTATCATTATCGACAAGTGCTTGCTGAGAAGATCGGGCCACCCGATATCAGAACATGTATCTCGCTAATTCGAGACCAGGGGGAATAATACTAGAGGGGGAGAGAGATCCTTCACGAGGAGGTGTGAGGAAGAAGGGTGAGAGGGGTGGCCTTTTATAGGAGCAGGGGGTACCCCTACCCATGGCGGATCCCCATGGGGGTGACGCCTCACCTCCCCCATTCATGTGGTGGTTACCCCCTCCACATAAATTTGTCCCTTAACATTCCTCTTTAAAGTCTTTGCTTTAAATGCATTAAATTTCTCTAAATTTAATGCTCTCTCATTTAATAAAACTCTTTTATTCATTTTATTCAGAATTTTGTTAATTACTTTAATTAACAAACATTCACATAAAACCCCCTGCAACATTTCAATATTACATGCAGAACCAATTTCAGCAATTTCACCTGAAATAGTTTCAGTGTCTATTGAAATAATTCCAGCGCTTTGCAATTCATTCGTCTGAAACATATTTGCTCCAAATGGTGTTGGTGTACCTTAAGTGTGTCACCCTATGGTTCGTGAATAATGCTGACATGATCGAGACCCCTCTCAGATGAATAATCAGAAGCATGACCTAGAGATCCATACTGACTCCTACACATTCTACGATGACTTCTATGATCGTGAGAACCTTTAAAGTTAGTAACTAAATCCCTTTATCTCACGATATATTACATGTCCGACATTCGATCACCGGTATCTCCATACCTAGTTTGATCTCTTTACCGACATGTACTCTTTGCTCGTTCCCGTGATATAACATTCTAGTGATCTCATCACTTGCTTGCAAGCTAACCAATGTGATATCACCGAGAGGGCCTAGAGAATATCTATCCGTCATCGGGATGGACAAATCCCACTTTTTATCCATGAGCCTCTACATAACACTTTCGTAGTACTGAAACCACCTTTATAATCACCCTTTCATGGTGTGACGTTTGATGTTATCAAGATACTCTTGCAGTGTTAGTGGTTAACATGATCTCATGGCCTAAGGACTAGGATTACTTCGTTAGATGTTATAGCAATATAAACACAATGAATTTGATCGTAATGCTATACTTCGGATGAATGTTCATCACATCATTCCACTAATGTTGTGGCCTCGTTATTAACAACATCCAATGTCCATGATCAGGAAACCTTGATCATCTTGTTAATCAATGAGCTAGTTTATAAGAGAGGCATAACTAGGAACTTTCCTTTTGTTTATTAAACACACATGTATTAACGTTTCCAAATGAATACAATTATAGCATGCAAAATAAACATCTATCATATACTTGGAATATGTATAATAACAACTTTATTATTGCCTCTCAGGGTATATTCCCTTCAATGAGATCAAAGTCGTGTGCTCCGTCAATCAAGCTTGCAAGGGGTGGGCGCCCGCGTGGCAGGAGGCCGTGACCGGACCCGGCGGTGGCACTTCTCCCAGCAAGGACACCGTGTGAACCATCGGTGTCGCTAGGAGAAAAAAGTCAGCATTCTCACAGGAGCGGTCCAAGACTAAAAAGGTCCCTCTGGATCTAGCGGTACTGGGGGCTACGATCACCATCGACGCTGGTCTCTTAGCCAAGCGGGAGGAAGCTCTCGTCACTTTCCTCTGGGCAAGCATGGACATGTTTGCCTGGACCCCATCAGACATGACAGGGGTGCCTCGAGAGGTGATCGAGCATCACCTGGCGGTGTGCCCACGGCATGACCGGTGAAGCACAAACCGCGGAAGCAGTCCGTGGAGAAGCGGCAGTTCATCGTCACCAAGATGGAGAAGTTGGTCAATGCACACCTTGTCAAGGAGGTCTTACACGCTGAATGGCACGCCAATGTAACGCCCCAGTTTTAGTTAATCCTTAATTAGGGTTGTTTGTGCATTCATGAGCATCATTATTTTGCTAAGAAATAAAAATGCATGCAAAAAAATAAAGCAAAACCCTAGTTTCAATCTTCCTCTCAAATTAATTCAGAAAGTTTACAATATTTTGAAAGTTACAAAAAAATGTGGAGCCCGAACAGTATAGAGGGCCCCCAAGTGTTTCAAAAGTTATTTGTAATCCTCTGGTATTTTTGGAAGATTCAAATTAGAAAAGGTTTTCTTGTAAAAAAACAACAGAGCTAGCAGCAAACCAGGCCATCCCATAGATTCTCCCGCGCTACCCGCCGCCCACCAACAGTAACTAGCAGCAGCCGCAACCTAGCTCCTGGCCACGCGTAGAAGCCCACCTTTGGCCCAAACGCAGCCCAGCATGGCCCGCTTACCCCTCCGGTCCCCTTTCCTCTGTCGTCTTCGTTGCCGACGATGGAGCCATAGCTCCTGCGTAGCCGCGCCATCACCGCCTGATCCTTGCCACGAATCGCAGCACCCCGTCGCCTTGGACGGAGATAAGACCACCACGGATGCCTCTGCCTCATCCCTATCTCTTCTCCCTCCCCAGGAACCTCGCTCTATCATGCGTTTCCTCTCCGACGAACCCTAGCCTCGGCCTATGCGTCACGCCACCGTACCTCGCCTTCCCTCGCCGTTCTGAGGCCATCTCGGTGACCGCCATGATCTACTCCGTCGTTTGCCCTGAAGCAAGCGAGCAGGCAAGGACTCCATCTCCGCAATCGACCACACCGTCCCGAACTCCAGCCGCCGCTCTCCGATGTCGATTCCGGTGCCCTCCCACCTCCCCGCGCCTCGGCGACCCCTTCCCTATAACCACGGTGAGGTCACCGTCCTCTCGAGCCTCTCCACCGTCTTCCTGCCCCTCTCTGTCACCGTCACGCCGTGCGACTGGAGCCGCCGCCGCTTGGCCTCGTCGCTGGCCAAGCTCCGGTAACCCTATAGGAGTGGCGCCACCATAGCTAGGTTCCCCGCGTTGCACTGCGTTTAGCCCGCCCACTCGCCACCTAGCGCCACCAGTCGCTGCCGCCGACGCATTCCCCGGCGAGTCCTGTGTGGCGCCACCATGGCGTCGACATGGCGCATGCGAGTCGCTCACGTGGCCAAGACGTGGCGCCCGCATTAGTAGCACGCAATCTTTGCCAGCATGGCTAGCTGATGTGGCCCATGGCCCACCAGTCAGCCACTATGGCTAGGTCTTGTGTCGGTGTAAAACGTTGTAATAGCCACGCTGACATCATCCCTATGCCACGCTGATGCAGTAAAGCTTTTATAATTGTTTTTATAATTTTATAAAAAGGTTTAATATTGGAAAATCAATAACTTTTATTCTGAAATTCAGAAAAATACAAATAATATATCAAAATGTTTAGAAAAATGAGATCTTTACAATAGACTCATAATCATGGATTATTCAACAACTTTAACTATAAGTTTAATTAGATAACTAAATGAACCCCCGTAGGTGATTCCAAAGTCTCTCTGGTATTAGGGTTTGGACCATTCGGATCCCTCTTAAATTACCAAGCATGCTCTAGGGTTTCATTTTCAGATATATTAAACTTGTCATAATATCATCCTTGCTTGAGCATGATGCCATGTGTTGATTGTTGTTTCTCCTTTCTTTCCGGTGTTTGCTTCTTCCCGGCAGAATACGATATCAAGATCGAGATCGAAGACCAAAATCAACACCATCGAAGGTCGATGAACAATACTTGACCAACTGTAATCAAGTCAAGTACAAGGCTTCCCAAGATCTATATCTGGGTATCAACAAACAAGGCAAGCATAGCCCCACCATTATACAATCCTATGTTTTCGAAAGCATTTTAATTCTTGCCATGATGCATACGATTCTACTTTGGTCTTTTATCGATAGATAGAGTATCCTATTTATTGCATTACTTCCTTTGAGCTTATATTACCTAATCCACTGCTCCTAGCTTAACTTGGTTTGGCTTGTGTACACTACTAGAGCTATTATTCAGAGAATCTTGTATGATAGGAGATCGAGGAATACTGATGAGGTAAGATCGGTGGTAAAGGTTAAACATGCTAAGGCTTGTATGGGAGGACATGATGGGATGTGGTTTTTGTAGCCCCATGCTCGCCACTATTAGAACCCGAGTTCTTGCCCTCAGAACCAAGACGAGCGTATAGCCACACGGGGCCTAGAAAACCTCATGAGCAACTAACTTATCTAGTAGATTCCATGAGTCACATAGTTCGGCGTTCCATTCAACATATGCATAGAGAAAGTTTTGAAAGATTTGGCAGGTGAAGGTGCATCATAACAGGTAGGTAAGCATGGTCGGGTTGCTTGGGTTCGATGGAGCCCCTGGTAAACCAACCTCGCCCACATCTCTAGGGACCGAATTCGGGATTTTACCCGTTACGGCGGAACCATCCTTAGGGTGTGACTCATGGTATCTGTGAACGCAAGGTAAAGGTTGTGTCCAACCACCCTCTGTCGGCCTTCCAAGGAAGAGGGCTAATAGCTTGGCATTAAGAGTCAGTTGGTACATGTGGGAAAAGTTGTACACCCCTGTAGGGTTAAATCTTTTCGAAAAGTTGTGTCCACAGTTACGGACGACTTGGGAATGAACGTGAGATCACAGAGAACTATAACCTAATCATAAAACTTGGCAACTAATCTCTGTTAAGGATGCTTCCTCATGGGTACGAGAGGGTGATCCTGGTTGTGAGATGAGGATTACTTTGGTGGATATCAAAAGATGATGATCAATTCTTCGGACATGTCGCTCTGTTATCCCCTTTTAAAATATTCTGATTAGACGAGCTTCTTCTCCCTCTTTTTTTATAAATAGAGATGGCTTTATGCAAAATAACCCCACCAACCATAAGTCTTGCAGAATACACCCTGTACTAACCCTTGCTTTGTTGATACTTTCAGAGTAAGTGTTCCCCTGAAGATGAGTTCCATACGACATCGACACCGATGAGTAGCTTGGGGTTCTTGGCCGGCAGCCTGCAATCTATGGGCTAGGACATCATCATTATGCTTTAGGCCTCTTAGGACATTTGTTAAGTTTGCTATACTTAATAGAATAACTTGCCTTCCATTGTTTGATGTTTGTGGTCAGTGACCTCTGCTTGTAATATTTTGGTTCTTCGCTTAGTTATGAGCTTGCTGTAATAATTTTTGTGTCACAGGGTTACTGTTGTGTTACCGATTTCTCACTGGATATCCTCGAGGTCTAGGTTAAGCTTATGCCAGTCTAAGGTCTAGATTTGTTTAACCCTAATCCCGGGGGTGTCACAGTTCTTAGTATCAGAGCAGTACCAACCGTAGGAAAACCTTGCTACTGGTTGATGTTGAGTCTAGTATTTGTGAAAACTATTTCAAAGATGAAAGGTATTTGCGAAAACTCTAGTGTGCTTCTTTTACTCCTTATCCAGTTTCGCTCTAACTATGGGTCATCTTATCCTATATTAACTTTGAAAAGTTCTGATATCTCTTCTAGTCTTTAGAAACTTAGGTGCCTTCTGGGCATGTTGTTTCTCAGCCAGTTGACCTAGTGTTCATTTCTCTAGAGTTATGTATGTTGTGTTCTTTGTGTCCCCTTTGCTCTGTTTCGTCTGAGAGATTCCTTCCCATCATGATCTCTCTATCTTTTGGGCCCACAATATTATATTGTAGGATCCACTGTGTTCTGTTCTAGGCTTCGAGGTTTCCTTTCGCCTCGTGTGCCTCCTTTTTATTTGTTTGGGTATTTCAGAAGTTCTTTCTTCTCTTGGAAGCTACCTCGTGATTACTATCTTGTTGTGCATGCTATGTCACTCAAGTAGTAGTTACTTCTTTCTCGGGTTTTAACCCTTGGACTTGAACCGAATATCCCGGATTGTTCTGGATTCTAGTGTGGTGAATCTAGTACATGAAGCTGATATTTAACCCAAGATCCATTCCTTTGACCCCTGTCGTTAATGTTCAAACATTACCTCAGGATGGCTGGTACCACAATTCTAGCGCTCAATCTTGTGGTCTTTGTCGTGATTGAATCTCGACAATTGAGGACTTCCCCTACCACATGTTATGGAAAATGTTCTTTAACGGAACCAAATAGATCACGGCAAGAGTACTCCTCATGAGTCCTGCATCTATATTTGTGATTCTGCAAAACCTTCCCTTCATTGCATGGGTTTTCAGAAGATTGATAAACTATGCATCCACATCTCGGAATTCCATCCTGAGCATGTTCCCTTTCCCCTTGTTGTTTTCTGACCTTTGTATACCAGTTGGTCGCCAAGTAGTAATTTGCATTGGTGTCTTCCGATGCAAGATACTCTTGTGGTCCATCATGAAAAACCATTTCAGAATGTCAGGAGAAACAAACTCCAGTACCTCGTCATATCTAGGACCAGGTCAAAGTGTTGTAATCCGTAGATCAAGAGGCAGTGATTAGCTTCCATCGGTTCTACCTTCAAGTTTCACACCCTTCTATACTAAGAGGTCATGCCGAGTCACTTGGCCTCTTAAATGAAGTGATTCTCTTACATATTATTACCCACCCTTCCTCCGAGCTTTCGTGCTCGAGAACGATGCGGGTGCGTAACAATGTGGCCATCTGAGATTCTTAGGAATTCTTATTGCTTTGAACTCCAAGGACATTTGTGCTATTCCTTAGCGTGATTGGTTAACCCTATCACTAAGCGAAGGATGATTGTGCTACCAAGTCCGCTAGTCCGGTACACTCTCGTTGGTCAAAGAGTTAGGCTTGTGCCCAAGCTCTGAGACTATGTCTTCTTGCCTTACCAAGCAAGTTTCCTCTCAAACTAAGTGACATATCGGTGGTTCGTGATATTCTACACGTCTTTCTAGGAGAATCGCCATGTTGCCACATGACCATGTTGTCCAGTTCTTGAGTAAGCAAGTTCTCTAAACTGCTCCTTGTCTCCAAGGATCCATACTCGATACCCTTGAACTAGGTGGTTGAGCTTAAACAACAACTTGGAGAGTTGTAAGACAAAAGTTCTATCTGACTTAGTTTATCTTAAAGGGATGTCTAGTTCCTTTCGTGCTAAAGAAAGATAGTATTTCCTTCGTGGATATGTTATCTTCCCCGCCTTTGATTTGATTCGGGTTATCGTCAAATCAAACTCAGTTCCAAGGACTGTCTTGATGATGTTGCTACTCGTGATGTTTCACTTGAGTGCATCTTCATGTACCTTGGTCTGACGAAGACTCTGCCTTGTTCATGCCACATATGAGTCTAATGTCTTGGAGTACCTCGATAATTTTGTTGTTGAGCCCATCAATAACATCCTTATCTTCTCCAAGCTCGACTAGATTCATATGGAACCTTTGGCAATAATGTTGGAAAATGTTTGAGAACCTTCTTCGTGTTATCCCGAAGTATGTGTTATGGATGTTAGAAGTAACCTTCTCCCATTCACATGCAATTGTTGAAAGTTGTCGCCATGGATTTGAGTAGAGCTATCTTTGTTTCCTTTAAGGACACATGTGTATTTTGTTGCAAGTACTTGATGTATGAGCAATTATCCTTCGACAAGTTGCTAATACATAGTCTAGCAACCTAGCTCAGTCTATTGGAGCTTAACACTATAGTTCATGTCTTGAGAATCTAGTGACTTTACATTTACGGTAAATGTTGCACACTTTCTATTCGGACATGCTGAGCCTGAAGTATTATCCCACCTAACCAGGGTTGAATCTCAAGCAGATATGATGGTTGGTGCTCTCCAAGGTTTTGACATAGGTCTCCTTCTAAATCCGGCAAGATTGATTTAATGGTTGACACAATTAGTCAGAAGGCCTATCGACAAATTCTCTTGAATTAGTAATAACAACCACTCTTCATGAGGCTTCTTCTATGATTTATTATAGGAGTTGTGCTTATGGTTTCTTTTGTCTCTGAAGTCCAACCTTTACTTGATGTTCGCTTTCTCGAACATCAAGGAGAACATTTAAAGTAGCGTTGCTAAATGTCGCTCGGTCGATCCTCCAGACCCTTTATGTTGGCAAGCTTCCTGTTGTGCCAAGTAATGGAAGTCTGAGAATGAAGTTTATTTTTCCTCTTGTCATCAGGAATCTTCTTACTTAATCATCTTGGTGGTGTAAAGTGATATCACAATCTTTGGAAAAGTTTTTGGTAAACCTGGATGAATAAAGAATTTCCTTTGTTACTCTAACATGTTCATAGAGTGACGATGATTTTGGGAATCAAAAGTTTCTCTTGTTACATGTTCCTTGTGACTCCTACGAGTCCTCACCGCAAAACGCTTTTCTGTCTTGGCCATCTCTTGAACCAAAGAGTGATCCTTCTGTATCAAAAGTAATTCAACAACTTGGTTATCCGTATCTTTGTATCACTGGAAGCCCTACTTAAGCCATCTAGTAGAGTTTCATTTCTTGAAGTCTGTGGTTTTGCTCTTTCTGTTGTAAGCTTTCCCTTTTAGAAGCTTAAAAATCTTCCAAAACTCCATGGTCTTAATCCTTATGAAGACCAGCTATCTAACAACTTGAAATCATCTCCTCTTGTTTCCTCCTTTACCTTGACATGTTTCATGTTCATCATCTTAGAGTTGTTCTGAACACTTCCTTATGAGTTGATCATGAGATACTCGGTGTGTTGTTTAGTATGTTTCCCTCTTATCTTAGAAGTGACCCTGTTTCTTTCTCCCTCTGTCTCTTTTCCTACCTACAGAATCTCGGGTCGAGATTCTCATAAAGGGGATAGACCTGTAACGCCCCAGTTTTAGTTAATCCTTAATTAGGGTTGTTTGTGCATTCATGAGCATCATTATTTTGCTAAGAAATAAAAATGCCGCCAGTCGCTTTCGCCGACGCATTCTCCGGCGAGTCCTGCGTGGCGCCACCGTGGCGTCGACATGGCACCTACGAGTCGCTCGCGTGACCAAGACATGGCGCCCGCGTCGGTAGCACGCAATCTTTGCCAGTGTGGCTAGCTGATGTGTGATACATGGCAAATGTATCTATAATTTTTGATGTTCCATGCTTGGTTTTATCTACTTTCTTATGTTTTGTCCACACTTTGGAGTACTTTTCATATGATTTCTTGGACTAACCTATTAACAAGAGCCACAGTGCCAGCTGCCTGTTTTCTGCTGTTTTTTGTTCCAGGGGAGTCAGAAAATGAATATCCTCGGAATTGGACGGGACAAAAGCCAAAGTCAGTTTTTCACCGAGGGACACTTGGAGCCAGAATACGAGACGGAGAGGGGCTGGACCCCGGCCATGCCACCTGGCTGCGCGTCCAGGCCTGTCCCGTGCCAGGGGGCGGTCTGGCCACCCCAAGCACCCCCTCGGCCTCTCCTTCTGCCTATAAGATGCCTCCAATACAGAAACCTTAAGAACCTGATGAAAATTCCACGAAAGAGTCTGTAGCCGCCGTCATCTCCATTCCTAGATTGGGAGGGATCTGAAGCTCTTCCTGGCACCCTGCCAGAGAGGGGAATTCACCCTGGAGGCCTTCTTCATCATCATGCAAGCCTCCGGTGTGATGCGTGAGTAGTTCATCTCTGGACTATGGGTCCATGTAGTAGCTAGATGGCTGGTTCTCCTCCTTTGTGCTATCATGATTAGATCTTGTGAGCTCCGTTCATGATCAAGATCATCTATTTGTAATTCTGCATGTTGTGTTTGCGGGGATCCGATGGATATTGAGATGTTATTTCAGATTGATTATTGATTCTATCATGTCTTTGTTATTTGTGATCCTGCATGCTTTCCGTTGTTAGTAGCTATCTTGGCCAAGTAGATGCTAGCAACTCCAAGAGTTAGTATTTATGCTCGATAGTTGGTTCATGCCTCTAGTAATATGGGGAAGTGACAGAAATCTCTAAGGTACTAGATGTGTT
This sequence comes from Avena eriantha, assembly GCA_910589775.1. Classification (NCBI taxonomy): domain Eukaryota; kingdom Viridiplantae; phylum Streptophyta; class Magnoliopsida; order Poales; family Poaceae; genus Avena; species Avena eriantha. Next base: position 461,362,986 of record OU342742.1, read on the forward strand.
GTTGCTACTAGGGAGAAAACAACAATCCTTTGTTCATAGAACAATCGTATTGTTTACTTTACATGCAATTCGTAATGCAATTATCCGTTACTTGCAACTTAATACTGGAGGGGGTTCGGATGATAACCTGAAGGTGGATTATTAGTCATAGATGCAGTTGGATGGAGGTCTATGTATAATGTTGTAATGCCCAATTGAATCTCAAAGGAGTCAAGATAAGTAGAATATGCATGATTGCTTTCTCGATGTTTGTCAATTGCCCTGCTGTAAGTTGCTCACCCAGCATGTTATCTATCTTAAGGAGAGCCACCTCTAGTGAACTATGGACCCCGGTCCTTTCTTTTACAATCAATCTACAATCAACTGTTTACTGCTTTGTGTTTACTTTCTACAAACTATTACTTCCTTCCATTTGATATGTTTAATCCTTTGTTTTCAGCAAAACCGGTGAGACTGACAACCTCATCGCAAGTTGGGGACAAAGTTCTTTGGTTGTGTTGTGGAGGTCTCCACGTTGCTACTAGCACCAGTAGTGCGCCCTGCCAAGGCTCAGCTAGCAACACCTTTAGGGTGTTTCCTTGCTCCTACTGGTTCGATTAAACCTTGGTTTCATACTGAGGGAAAACTTGCTGCTGTGTTCATCATACCTTCCCCTTGGGGTTCCCCAACGAGCTCGATATATTTTGTGCCATCAATGTGGCCCATGGCCCACCAGTCAGCCACTATGGCTAGGTCCTATGTCGGTGTAAAAAGTTGTAATAGCCACGCTGATGTCTTCCCTATGCCACGCTGACGCAGTAAAGCTTTTATAATTGTTTTAATAATTTTAGAAAAAGGTTTAATATTGTTAAATCAATAACTTTTATTCTATAATTCAGAAAAATACAAATAATATAACAAAATGTTCAGAAAAATGAGATCTTTACAATAGACTCATAATCATGCATTGTTCCACAACTTTAATTGCAAGTTTAATTAGGGAACTAAATGAACCCCTGTGGGTGATTCCGAAGTCTCTCTGGTATTAGGGTTTGGACCCTTCAGATCCTACTTAAATTGCCAAGCATGCTCTAGGGTTTCATGTTAGATCTATTTAACTTGTCATATCATCATCCTTGCTTGAGCATTGCATCGATGCCATGTGTTGATTGTTGTTTCCCCTTTCTTTCTATTGTTTGCTTCTTCCCGGTAGAATACGATATCGAAATCAAGATCAAAGACCGAGATCAACACCATCAAAGATCGACGAACAATACTTGACCAACTATAATCAAGTCAAGTACAAGGCTTCCGAAGATCTATATCTGGGTATTAACAAACAAGGCAAGTATAGCCCCACCATTATACAATCCTATGTTTTCGAAAGCATTTTAATTCTTGCCATGATGCATATGATTCTGCTGTGGTCTTTTATCGATAGATAGAGTATCCTATTTATTGCATTGCTTCCTTTGAGCTTATATTACCTGATCCACTTCTCCTAGCATAACTAGGTTTGGCCTGTGTGCACTACTAGAGCTATTATCCGTGTGTTGCTTAGCCAGGCTTATCTGTCAGTGCTGGTTCATTTAGAAGATGTACCAAATGCAGAGAATCTAGTATGACAGGAGATCGAGGAATACTGATGAGGTAAGATCAGTGGTAAAGTTTAAACATGCTAAGGCTTGTATGGGAGGCCACGGTGGGATGTGGTTTTTGTAGTCCCATGCTCGCCACCATTAGGACCCGAGTTCTTACCCTCAGAACCAAGACGAGCGTACAGCCACACGGGGCCTGGAAAACCTCACGATCAACTAACTTGCCTAGTAGATTCCATGAGTCACATAGTTCAGCGTTCCATTCGACATATGCATAGAGAACGTTTTGAAAGATTTGGCGGGTGAAGGTGCATCATAACAGGTAGGTAAGCGTGTCCGGGATTGCTTGGGGTCGATGGAGCCCCTGGTAAACCAACCTCACCCACATCTCTAGGGACCGACTTCGGGATTTGACCGGTTATATCGGAACCATCCTTAGGGCGTGACTCATGGTCTCTGCGAACGCAAGGTAAAGGTCGTGTCCAACCACTCTCTGACGGCCTTCCAAGGAAGAGGACTAGACGGTCCATACGTGGGTAAAGATGTACACCCCTTTAGAGTTAAATCTTTTCGAAAAGTTGTGTCCATGGTTATGGACGACTTGGGAATGAACGTGAGATCATAGAGAACTATAACCTAATTGTAAAACATGGCAACTACTGTCTGTTAAGGATGCTTCCTCATGGGTATGAGGGGGTGATCCTAGTTGTGAGATGAGGATTACTTTGGCGGATATCAAAATATGATGATCAATTCTTCGGAGATGTCGCTCTGTTATCCCCTTTTAAAATATTCTGTTTAGACGAGCTTCTTCTCCCTCTTGTTTTATAAACAAAGATGGCTTTATGCAAAATAACCCCACCAGCCATAAGTCTTGCAGAGTACACCTTGTACTCACCCTTGCTTTGTTGATACTTTCAGAGTAAGTGTTCGACTGGAGATGAGTTCCGTACAACATCGACACCGACGAGTAGCTTGGGGTTCCCTTCTGGCAGCCTAGAATCTATGGGCTAGGACGTCATCGTTATGCTTCAGGCCTCTTAGGACATTTTTAAGTTTGCTATACTTAATAGCATAATTTGCCTTCCGTTGTTTGATGGTTGTTGTCAGTGACCTCTGCTTGTAATATTTTGGTTCTTCGCTCAGTTATGAGCTTGCTATAATAATTTTTGTGTCGCAGGGTTACTGTTGTGTTACCGATTTCTCACTGGATATCCTCGAGGTCTAGGTTAAGCTTATGCTAGTCTAAGGTCTGGATTTGTTTAACCCTGATCCCGGGGGTGTCACACCCTATGGTGGTTTCGAAAACCACCGGGGGCGGGTGACTCTGTGTTGAATTCACCGACCTCAACCAGGATTTCCCTAAGGACCCCTTCCCACTCTCGCAGATAAACCAAATCATGGACTCCATGGCAGGATGCGACCTGCTGTGCTTCCTTGATGCTTTCTCTAGGTACCACCAGTTCGATATGGCCAAGGAGGACAAGGAAAAGATGGCTTTCATCATGCCATGCACAGTGCACTGCTACACCTGTATGCCTTTTGGCCTTAAGAACGCCGGTGCTACCTTCGATAGGCTCATGCGCATCGCATTGGGCAGGCAGATGGGAAGGAACGCGGAGGCGTATGTCAACGACATAACATTCAAAACCTGCTCAAAATATACCCTGGTGGCAGACCTGATGGAAATCTTCGCCAACTTGCACCGAGTGAACATCAAGCTCAACCCAGCCAAGTGCATGTTCGGTGTTCCGTTGTGAAATCCCCTTGGCTTCCTAGTATCGCACCAGGGAATTGAGGCTAACCCCGACAAGGTTCGGTCCATCGAGGAAATGTGCCCCCCAACATGGCTCAAGGAGATGCAACGCTTGGACAGGTGCATGGTGGCATTGGGGAGGTTCATCTACAAGTTGGGCGAGAAGTCCTTGCCTTTGTTCAAGATCTGAAGCGCACCGCAAATTCCAGTGGACACAGGAGGCTGACGAAGCCTTCAAGGCCTCATGAGGTACCTCATGAGCCCTCCAATCATAGTGCAACCCCAAGAGCACGAGCCATTGCTACTATACTTGGCGTCCACCCCGCAAAGAACAAGCGATGTCCTGGTCGCCGAGCGTGAAGAGATGGGGGAAAGGAAAAGAAAGGCGCAGGCGAAGAACCACCTGAGGGCATGGGGGTTGCAGTAGAGGGAGGTGACACATTGGGAGAGGCCGGTGGTGGGATTTCCGACCCGACCACGACCAATACCACCGAGCTGGTCCAACGGCCAGACTATTTCGTCAGCATAGTGCCCAGGGATGCCCGAGAAAGGTACCGCATGCAATAGAAGTTCCTCTACGTCCTCCTCATGGAATCTTGCAAGCTGTAGCACTACTTCCAAGGTCACCCTATCAGGGTGGTCAACAAGTTCCCTTTGGAGGCAATCCTGCACAACCCCAATGCCACGGGACGCGTGGCCGAGTGGGCCATCCAGCCGCCGCATTTCGTGTTGACGTTCGACACCATGCCCACCGTTCGTGGGAGGGCCCTGGCGGAATTCGCAGTAGAGTGGACTAACCTGGGGGAAGCGAGCCCTGGGAGGAGATAACTCAACTCCCCGGGAAGCTGGCCCCGAGGCATTGGACTATGAACTTCGATGGGGCGTTCAATGGAGACAGCGCTAGGGCGGCCGCTGTGCTCACATCTCCGATAGGCGACAAGCTCTCCAACACCGTCCAGCTGCGCTTCAAGGATGGACACAAGCGATCGAACAACATCACTGAGTATGAGGGCTTAATCACTGGCCTCAAGGCAATTATCACCCTCGGCATCAAGCGCATCATGGTACAGGGAGATTCCCTTCTCCTGGGCACCTTTTCCAACAAAACCTACTGTCCCATAGACGAGCACATGGCATCATACTTGGAGGAGGTGAGAAGGCTGGAGAAGTATTTCCTGGGCATGGACCTGCTCCACATTCCTCGTGGAGACAACAACGAGGCAGGAGAAATTGCTAAGCGAGCATCCAAACGGGAGCCCCAATAGCCAATGGTCTTCGAGGAAAGGTTGTTCAAGACCTCGGCCTCCCCTTGGAAAGTAAACGGACGACCCAGAGGAGCTCCCACCCCGACCCTCATCAGGCGCCCCTAATTGCGGACAACCCTCGGGAAACAAGCTTGTCCTGGCAGCCACAACCCAAGAGTCGGGTTGGATCACCAAGCTCAAGAGCTACCTGCAGGACGAAATCCTCCCGGACAGTGAGGGCATGGCAGAAAGTCTCGTCCACCGGGCGAAGAAGTACTGCATCGTGGACAGGGATCTCTACTACCACTGCCCTAACGGTGTTGTCGTCCGATGCATCTCTAGCGACCAGTGGCGCGAGCTACTGACCAACATCCACGTCGGGGAATGTGGCCACCACGCCTCCGCATGTACCCTTGCGGGGAAGGCCTTCCGCGACAGCTTCTACTGGCTCACGGTGATCACTGACGTCATAGAGCTGGTGAAGTCATGCGAGGCATGCTAGGTCCACGCCAAGCAAATACACTAGCCGGCTCAGCAGCTATAGACCACCCGCTCTCATGTCCCTTTGCGGTCAGGGGGCTGGACATCTTGGGGCCTTTCCCACGGGTGCCTGGGGCTACCGGTACCTCTACATCGCCATCGACTAATTCACCTAATGGGCCAAGGTGGAACCAGTCAGAACCATCCCTACACGCTCAGCGGTAAAGTTCATCCAAGGTCTGGTATGTCGTTTCAGTGTACCCAACCGCATCATCACAAACAACGACATCCACTTCACTAGAGGAATATTCCAATCCTACTACGAGGACATCGGAACCAAGATCTACTACGCCTATGTCGCCCACCCCTTCAGTAATGGACAACCAGAACGAGCAAACGCAAAGGTCCTGAAGGGTATCAAGACCAAGAGCTTCCGCTGCAAACTCAAAGAGTGTGGGCAAGGTTGGCTAGACGCTCTCCCAGAGGTGCTGGGGTCCATTTGTAGCACTACAACGAAACCAATGGGTGAGACCTCTTTCTTCCTCGTTTATGGAGTTGAGGCTGTCATCCCTACAGAGCTCAAGCATGGCTCCCTCTTGTGCTCGCCTTCAATGAGGTGGCACAAGAGGAACTGCGCTATGATGACCTCACCCTCATCGAGGAAGCCCGCCACAAGGTCAATGTGCGGGCACCCAAGGTACAAGAATGCACTACACCGGCACCACTGCCGCAACATACAGGCACACACCCTAGAGGTGGGGGACCTTGTCCTTCTCCGCGTCCTCTCTCGCGAGGGTCTCCACAAGCTCTCCCCAATGTGGGAAGGCCCTTTCCGGGTCATGCACGTCGCAAGGCCAGGAGCGGTGCGACTGGAAACAGAGGAAGGCGTCCCGATCCCCAATGCCTGGAACATCCAAGACCTTTGTAAGTTCTACCTGTGAGCTTTGCTCGGGGATGTGGCGGTAACGAGTAACTATCCCCTTGGATGGTGTGAAAATTTACGAATGATTGTTCGTTTTTTGGTTTTCCCCTGGAGATTTCTTCGTTTGCATAGTTGTTTCTTCTGTGCTACTTCTCCCCCTTGTGTCTACTGTCGGCGCCACCCTCGGTCAATATAGGGGCCTAAAGTTGTGATCTTTGAACTTGTGGACTAGCTCTGGTGATAAGTCACCTCACCCACGGTTCCCGGTGTTTGATAATCCTCACACGGCGGCAAAGGGAAGGAAACACCGTGTGGAACCTATGGTTTCCTCTCCGAGGAACTATACATGGAAATACACGTCCTACGGTTGCCTCATCAAGGGACTTACAGGACGAAATCGAACATATAGAGCCTACGGCCACCTCCTCCAGGGACCTACAAGATAGGTACAAGCCCCGTGACCTCCTCAATAGGGGACGAGCGGGGCGACCCTTGAGACGACCCCCCAAGCGGCATGCGGAACCTACAGTTCCCTCTCTGATGGACTATAAAGGGAAGTACGCCTTGTACGGTCGCCTCCTCGAGGTACTTATGGGAAGAAACCGAACATACAAAACCTACGGCCACCTCCTCGAGGGACCTACGGGATAGGTACAAGTCCCAGGACCTCCTTGCCAGGGGACGAGTGGGGCAACCCTTGAGACAACCCCTCAAGTGGTGTACGGAACCTATGGTTGCCTCTCCAAGGGACTATACAGGGAAGGTACGCACCTTGCGGTCGCCTTCTTGAGGGACTTACGGGACGGATTCGAGAGCCCAACACCTCATGGGCACCTTCTGGAGGGACCTAGGTGACAGGCGCAACCCCTCAAGAGGCCCCCATGGGACAGGACCACTCCCTCAAAGGGGGCTAGGAAAACAATGACAAACAGTTAAGGCCCCATAGTGGGAATGGTGCCCTTACACATCTCGACAGAGAAACATCAAGTCTTAAAGTTTTTCACAAGCGTTACATGGAAAATAATCAAGACACCCCAACGGCACCCTTGGTGCTTGCCTGGTCGAGACTTTCTTCTTCCTCCTCCGCAGCAAAGTCACCCGAGTCATCGGCATCGGATTCCTCCTCATTACCCACCCTGCGCGGGAACGTCTTGACCAGCAGGTTGACTAGTGGGGTGACCCTCGCCTCAAGAGCCAGCACGGCCATCGATGACTGTATGGCCTGGGAATAGTCGAGGCCAAGCGATAGCTGTAGTAGGTTGGTTAAGAGGGACCTCCCTACCATAGTCAACATCGCCTGGCACTCTGAGGAAATGAAGTCATCCAGGACTTGCGCCACCATGATCAAAGGGCTAAGAACCCTACACGCAAGCTCCAGGGACGCATCTGCCTTGCGGCCGGCATGAAGCTCCGGCGCGATGAAACCTTCAACCCCCATGAGAGGAAGGACCATAGCGCCCAGCTTAGCAAGGGAGGAGAAGGACTTACGCTGGGCCCCCAGCGCCCACGAGCCTCCCGCTCGCGCTCCTCACCGGCCTATGTGGCGATAGCGGCGGCCTCTTTCAAGACCTTGATATCGCCATGAAACTCCTCAACCTCCTAAAGAAAACCCTTCCAAGCCTTCACCTTCGTCTCAAGGGTTCTGTGGAGCATCATGTTCTCCTCGTGGGCCACCGACAGCTTGGCATCAGCCTCTCGGGACTGGGCCTCAAGATCTCTCTAGCACTGGGGAACTGCCGCCTCCTGAGCGGAAACGTCACTCTCACAGGTAGACAAGGCATCCCTAAATTGGGAGGACTGGGCCTCCGTGTCAGCGATGATCCTCGTCGCTCGTGCCAAGGCATCTCGGAGCACACCCTCCGCGTAAAAGGCGAGCACTCTCCCACACAGACTCCACCACCTTCTAGGCTCCCAAGAGTAGCTCTCGTTCATGGGTCAGCTGCCGGTCCTCGCGAACTGTGGCAGCCAGGAACTGGTCCAGCCTAACGCATACGCCAGAGACGAGTTTGCCCAAGAGCTAGACATGGCGGGAGTACCTCGGCTCCACCACGACAAGCTCCTGAGACATATTGTGCTGCTCTCCCGGAGGATCCTCTTCAAGAGCACCCGACTGGCACATAGGAGTCTAGGATGGTGGCCCTGGGGACGCACGGTCCTCAGAGCCCACAGGAGCATTTCTCCTCAGTGACCCTGGAGCAGCGGTCACATCGGCTGGCGGCACGGCATCCGCAACCCTGTCCTCATCTGGGGATGCGACATCAAGGGTGGAGTCCCAGGGAAATCCTCCCCCACCTCAGCCACCTCTACCACCAAGGGCGCCGGTGAGGAAGTGGCAGAGGTTACGTGTGGTGGGGAGGCTGCCGCCCTCTTCTCGGGAGTAGCTGGTGTGACCTGGACCTCCCCTGGTGGGTCTAGGGATGCACCACCTGCCGGACCTTCCTTGCGGTGGTCCATTTCAGCCACGGCTGCTTTCGCGGGTGGCCTTTGTTGTAGAGGTCCTCAGGGTGATATGGGGCTCAAAGGTTCGAAAAGGAAAGGGACCTACCGACGTCCTACCTGGACGCCCCTTCGGTCGGAGGATGCACACCCCAGTGTACCTGGCTCACACCAAGGGGAACGAAGACCCCCGTAGGATGAGATCCGTAGCTCCCTGACGCGGCCCCCTCTAGAGGGGAACTCTCCTCCCGAGTCCGCTTCCTTCGGGGCACCCCATGAGGATCCTCCTCACCAACGTGATTCCCCACACCAACAGTCTCCGCTGCGATAGCCTCAAGAGGGCCCTCTGGCAGGGCTGCAGCTTCGGAGTCCACATCTAAGGGGTTCAGACGATTGCCTGTGTGACCGGGAGGGAGAATGCCCCACTCGCCAAACTGGGGAAGCGAGGCCCAAATGTCCGCCCCACGAGGGTCAAGATAGAGGGGAAATATCCCCTCAGGAAGCTCGGAGGCGACGAAGGTGTGCATGATCTCACGGATAAATCCCGCCACGATGAGGTCGTGGTGACGCCGTGCCCTAGGGTCAGGTGGTCCGGTGCGCAAAGTCCCATAGGTCTTTGTTGTGCTTCTGCAGCAGAGTGATCCTGAGGCGAAGTAGCTCCATGGCAACCAGAGCCCCCGTCAGGACGGTGGAGTTGATCAACTCACCACAGGCGACTAGGGCATCAACCTTTTCCCCTTCCAGGTTCACCGTGGACCAGCGGTTGCTGACCTTCTCGGCCAGCACGGTCGGAGGAAGGATGTAGGGCCTGTCCTCCAGCACATCCATCAGGATCCATCGCTTCCAGAAGTCCTCCACGCGCTTCAACCAACCCATCTATGGTCCGAATGACCCCTCCTTCACAAAGGAGGCGCAACCAACAATGCGAGAGGTGGAGGTGATGCAGAGAGCATACATATGACACAGTAGTGCCACCAAAGATTTCAGCCCTACAAACATCTTGCACCAGCAAGCGAAGATGGCGAGGCTGGTGACAGATTTGGGATGCAGGTGGAGGGCGCAGATCTGGTAGTGCTCCAGAACTGCCATGAAGAAGGGAGAGAACGACGGGATCCACCCCACGAGGACGGTGTGGTAGGTAAAACAGGCGCATGGTGCTAGAGAGGGTCACTGGATCCGCCGACCCAGGGCACACGCGGGTCTCCCCCTACTCGTTCCAGCTAGAGGCGAGATGAGAGCGACATCGGTCAAGACCCGAGTCCGTCTGGATGGTGGAGGGCATCAACACCTCTCCCATTTCCTCCTCCTCTTCCCCTTCCCCGGTTGGGGGCAGCTTCCCCTTCGCGGCTACCAGAACTCCCCAGTGAGACATCATGCACGACAATCATTGGTGGTGAACCAGAGGAGGAGAGTGCGAAGAGGCAAGTGGAGAAGAGTAGATATTGGCACGAGAGAGGCCACTCCCTCCTTATCGGCCCACGGTTGGATCCGTAAGGGCGTGCACCTTCCGAGAAGGCGTCTTGGGAACCCAAAGCAACACACGCCTCGTGTTGTGTCAGATGTAAAAATGGTCGTGCGGCCTTTCAGCACTACGGGCATGGCACCCGGGTCGATCACCTGGGGGCTACTGTCGGATAGCTGGTACAGGTGGTACCCCTGATTTGTCCATGTCTAGCTGGCACGGTAGGAGTCGGGCAGCCCCCACGAGGGCTGGGATGTTTCCATCTTGAGGGGTGGCTCGAGGGGCCCTCCTGAAGGCGCCTCAAGGGGAGAGGTGCACAAGGAATCTCCCTCGTGACCGGACTCCTCTAAAATGGAGGTAGAGGCATCTATCACGGGAAGACGACAATAGCAACGGTGGCATTGGATACCTCAGCCACATGGTCCTAAAGGTAAGGCATTGGTCAAAGGTGAGGGGGACAAGGCCCTGGCCGGCTGATGGATGGCCTCACCCTGGGAGGGTCCGCCTCTGGCTACTTTGGTGCAAGAAGGGGAGTGAGTTGCGCGGGGTGAAGACAAGAGATGCTAAAGGGGAACTCTTTACCGTCGGGCGGAGGAGCACTCATTGTCCAAGACCCGGTCCGCCGAAAAGCAGTCATGTAGACCAGGACATCGGGGAATGGCACTGTGGTGACCCTTCCCACCCATGAACCTGGGGAAGGGGCCCGACGCCGCCCTATATAAGAGCCCTTCTCCTACCTTTGAAGGGCTCGATCCTGGGGATCCAAAACCCTAGACTTTCATCCTCCATTGTACCCTCGTGAAGCATGCGAGCAATACAACATAGCAGGAGTAGGGGATTTACCTCCTCACGAGGGTCTAGAACCTGGGTAAAAAAACCGTGTGACCTCTCTATCATGTGCTTACTCCACCACCGTCGATGTCACTGGGTTTCCTTGGAGTCACGTGTTCAGCCTCCTTGAGCAGCCAAGGGATTGTGGGACCCTAGTTCTTTCACGGGACAAATCTCTAACACATGCTAAGCCTACGGCTTCCTCCTCGAGCAGCCAACATGACATGCATTTTCCCTACGGTCTCATCCACGATGGACCAACGGGGCGGCTCTCGAGGGCACCTCCCCTCGAGCAGCATGACCCATGATAAGCCTACGACTTCCTCCTATAGGAGTCAAAAGGACATGCAGTAGCCCTACGGTCTCCTCCACAAGGGGCCTACGGGGCAGCTTTCGAGGGCACCTCCCCTCGAGCATCATTACCCATGCTAAGCCTATGACTTCCTCCTCAAGGAGCCAACAGGACCTGCATTTTCCCCACGGTCTCCTCCATGAAGGACCTACGGGTAATTCTCGAGGGTACCACCCCTCGAGAAGCATAACCCATGCTAAGCCTTCAACTTCCTCCTCGAGGATCCAACATGACATGCGTTCTCCCTAGAGTCTCCTCCATGAGGGACCTACGGGAAGGCTCTCGACAGCACCTCCCATCGAGCAGCATAATCCATGATAATCCTATGGCTTCCTCCTCGAGGAGCCAAAAGGACATGCATTTTACCTACGGTCTCCTCCACGAAGGACCCATGAGACGGATCTCCAAGGAAGCCCCCCTCAAGAAGCATAACCCATGCTAATCCTATGGCTTCCTCCTCAAGAAGTGAAAATGACATGCATTTTCCCTACGGTCTCCTCCACAAGGGACCAGCAAGGAGACTCTCGAAGGCACCTCCCCTCGAGTAACATAACCCTTGCTAAGCCGACGGCTTCCTCCTCGAGGAGCCAAAAGGACTTGCATTTCCCCTACGGTCTCCTCTACGAGGCGGCTCTCTAGGGCACTTCCACTCGAGCAGCATAACCCATGCTAAGCCTATGACTTCCTCCTCGAGGAGCCAACAGGACATGCATTTACCAATGGTCTCATCCATGATGAACCTACAGGGTGGCTCTTTAAGGCACCTCCCCTCGAGCAGCATGACTCATGATAAGCCTACTTCCACCTAGAGGAGCCAACAGGACATGCATTTTTCCTATGGTCTCCTCCATGAGGGACCTACGAGGAGGCTCTCTGGGGAACTTCCCCTCGAGTAGCATCACCCATGTTAAGCCTACGGCTTCCTCATAGAGTAGCCAACATGACATGCATTAGCCCTATGGTCTCCTCCACGAGGGACCTATGGGGCGACTCTATAGGGCACCTACCCTCGAGCAGCATAACCCATGATAAGCCTATGGCTTCCTCTTCGAGGAGCCAACATGACATGCATTTGCCCTACGGTCTCCTCCATGAGGGACCTATGGGGCAGATCTTGAAGGCACCTCCTCTCGAGCAGCATAACCCATGATAAGCCTATGGCTTCCTCCTCGAGGAGCCCAGATGACATGCATTAGCCCTACGGTCTCCTCTACGAGGGACCTACAGGGCGGATCTCAAGCGCACCTCCTCTCGAGAAGCATAACCCATGCTAATCCTACGGCTTCCTCCTGGATGACCCAATAGGACATGCATAATACCTATGGTTTCCTCCACGAGGGACCTATGGGGTGCCTTTCAAGGGCACCTCCCCTCGAGCATCATTACCCATGCTAAGCCCACGACTTCCTCCCCAAGGAGCCAACATGAGATGACTTTGCCCTATGGTCTCCTCCACGAGGGACCTATGGGCGGCTCTCGAGGGCACCTCCCCTCGAGAAGCATAACCCATGCTAAGCTTACAACTTCCTCCTCGAGGAGCCAACATGAAATGAATTTTCCCTAGAATCTCATCCACGAGGGATATACGGGGAGGCTCTCGAGGACACCTGCCCTCAAGTTGCATAACCCATGCTAATCCTATGGCTTCCTCCTCGAGGAGCCAAAAGGACATGCATTTTCCCTACGGTCTCCTCCATGAAGGACCTATGAGGCGGATCTCCAAGGAACCTCCCCTCAAGCGGCATAACCCATGCTAATCCTATGGCTTCCTCCTCAAGGAGCGAACATGACATGCATTTTCCCTATGATCTCCTCCATGAGGGACCTACAGGGAGACTCTCGAAGGAACCTCCCCTCGAGCAACATTACAAATGTAAGACTATGTCTTCCTCCTCAAGGAGCCAAAAGGACATTCATTTTCCCTATGGTCTCCTCCATGAGGGACCTACGGGGCGTCTCTCGAGGGCACCTCCCCTTGAGCAGCAAGACCCATGCTAATCCTACGGCTTCCTCCAAGAGGATCCAATAAGACATGCAAGTTCCCTACGGTCTCCTCCATGAGGGACCTATGAGGTGGCTCTCTATTGCACCTCCCCTCGAGTAGCATGACCCATGCTAAGCCTACGGCTTCCTCCTAGAGGATCCAACAAGACATGCATTAACTCTACGGTCTCCTCCACGAGGAACCTACGTCGTGGGGTCCTCCAGGGCACCTCCCCACGAGTATCATAACCCATGATAAGCCTATGGGTTCCTCCTAGAAGATCCAACATGACATGCATTTTCCTAAAGGTCTCCTCCACGAGGGACCTACGGGCGACTCTCGAAGGCACCTCCTCTTGAGTAGCATAACCCATGCTAATCCTATGGCTTCCTGCTTGACGATCCAACAAGACATGAACTAGCCCTACGGTCTCCTCCACGAGGGTCCTATGGGGCGGATCTCGAGGGCACCTCCCCTCGAGTAGCATAACAAATGCTAAGCCTACGGCTTCCTCCTCGAGGAGCCAACATGACATGCATTAGCGCTATAGTCTCCTCCATGAGGGAACTATGTGGTGGCTCTCGAGGGCACCTCCCCTCGAGCATCATAACATCACATCCTAAGCCTATGGCTTCCTACTTGAGGAGCCAGCAGGACATGCATTAGCCCTATGGTATCCTCCATGAGGGACCTACATGGAGGCTCTCGAGGGAACCTTCCCTCGAGTAGCATAACCCATGCTAAGCCTACGGCTTCGTCCTCGAGGAGCAAATACGACATGCATTTGCCCTACGTTCTCCTCCAAGAGGGTCCTACGAGGTGGCTCTCGAGGGCACCTCCCCTCGAGAAGCATAACCCATGCTAAGCCTACGACATCCTCCTCTAGGAACCACAAGGACATGCATTAGCCCTACGGTATCCTCCACGAGGGACCTACGAGGCGGCTCTCGAGGGAATCTCCCCTCGAGCAGAATAACCAATGTAAGCCTAGGATTTCCTCCTCGAGGAGCCAACAGGACATTCATTTGACCTATGTTATCCTCCAAGAGGGACCTACGGGGCGACTCTCGAGGTCACCTCCCCTAGAGCAGCATAACCCATGCTAAGACAATGGCTTCCTCCTAGAGGAGCCAACAGGACATGCATTATTCCTACGATCTCTCCTTCACGAGGGACCTACGGGGAGACTCTTGAAGGCACCTCCCCTCGAGATATATAACCCATGCTAGCTCGACGGCTTCCTCCTCGAGGAGCCAAAAGAAAATGGATTTTCCCTATGGTCTCCTCCAAGAGGGTCCTATAGGATAGCTCTCCAAGGCACTTCCACTCGAGCGGCATAAGCCATGCTAAGCCTACGACTTCCTCCTCTAGGAGCCAACAAGACATGCATTTTCCCTACGGTCTCCTCCACGATGGACCTACCGGGCGGATCTCGAGGGAACCTCCCCTCAAGCTGCATGACCCATGCTAAGCCTATGGCTACCTCCTAGAGGAGCCAACAGGACATGCATTATCCCTACGGCCTCCTCCACCAGGGACCTTCGGGGTGTCTCTCCAGGGCACCTCCCCACGAGCAGCATAACCCATGATATTCCTATGGCTTCCTCCTCAAGGATCCAACCTGACAGGCATTTTCCCTACGGTCTACTCCACGAGGAACCTATGGGGAGGCTCTCGTAGGAACCTCCTCTCGAGCAGCATAACCCATGCTAATCCTACGGCTTCGTCCTCAAGGATCCAACATGACATCCATTAGCCCTACGGTCTCCTCCACGAGGGACCTATGGGGCGGATCTCGAGGGCTCCTCCCCTCGAGCAGCATAACTAATGCTAAGCCTACGGCTTCCTCCTCGAGGATCCAACAGGACAAGCATTAGTTGTATGTTCTCCTCCATGAGGGAACTATGGGGCGGCTCTCGAGGACACCTCCCCTCGAGCATCATAACCCATGCTAATCCGACGGCTTCCTCGTCGAGGAACCAACATGACCTGCATTTTCCCTACAGTGCCCTCCATGAAGGACCTAAAAGGCGCCTCTCGAAGGCACCTCCCCTCGAGCACCATAACCCATGCTAAGCCTACAACTTCCTCCTCTAAGACCCAACATGACATGTATTTTCCC
Source organism: Avena eriantha (assembly GCA_910589775.1). Classification (NCBI taxonomy): domain Eukaryota; kingdom Viridiplantae; phylum Streptophyta; class Magnoliopsida; order Poales; family Poaceae; genus Avena; species Avena eriantha. The sequence goes on from OU342742.1 coordinate 461,378,152, forward strand.
TATGGTCTCTTCCATGAGTGACCTATGCGGAGGCTCTCGGGGGCACCTCCCCTTGAGCAGCATAACCCATGGTAAGCCTACGGCTTCTACCTCGAGGAGCCAACATGATATGTATTAGCCATACGGTCTCATCCAAGAAGGACCTACAGGCCGGCTGTCGAGGGCACCTCCCCTCGAGCAGCATAACCCATGCTAAGCCTATGGCTTTGTCCTTGAGGAGCCTATATGACATTCATTTTCCCTACAGTCTCCTCCACGAGGGACCTATGGGGCGGCTCTCAAGGGCACCTCCCCTCGAGCAGCATACCCCATGCTAAGCCTATGAATTCCTCCTCGAGGAACCAATAGGACATGCATTTGCCCTACTGTATCCTCCATGAGGGACCTATGGTGCGGCTCTCGAGGGAACCTCCCCTCGAGTAGCATAACTCATCCTAAGCCTACGACTTCCTCCTCAAGGACCTACATGACATGAATTTTCCCTATGGTATGCTCGACGAGGGACCTACGGGGTAGCTCTGGAATGCATCTCCCCTCAAGCAGCATAACCCATGCTAATACTACGGATTCTTCCTCGAGGATCCAATAGGACATGAATTTGTCGTACGCTTTCCTCCACGAAGGACCAACATGGAGGCTCTTGAAGGAACCTCCCCTCAAGCAGCATAACCCATGCTAATCCTATAGCTTCCTCCTCGAGGAGCCAACACGACATGCATTTTCCCTATGGTCTCCTCTGCGAGAGACCTATCGGGACGCTCTCGAAGGCACCACCCCTCCATCAGCATAACCCATGCTAAGCCGACGGCTTCCTCTTTGAGTAGCCAACATGACATGCATTTACACAACCGTCTCCTCCAAGAGGGTCCTATGGAGCAGCTCAAGAATGCAGCTCCCCTTGAGTAGCCTAACCCATGGTAAGCCTACAAGTTCCTCCTTGAGGAGCCAAAAGGACATGCATTTGACCTACGGTCTCCTCCACGAGGGACCTATGGCGCGGCTCTCGTGGGCAACTCCCCTCGAGCATTATAACTCATATTAATCCTACGACTTCCTCCTCGAGGATCCAAACGGACATGCATTTGCCATACTTTCTCCACCACGAAGGACCCATGAGGAGGCTTCCCTCAAGCAACATGATCCATGCTAAGCCTACAGCTTCCTCGTAGAGGATTCAATAGGACATGCATTAGCCCTATAGTCTCCTCCACGAGGGACCTATGGGGCGTCTCTCCACAGCACCTCCCCTCGAGCAGCATAACCCATGATAGGCCTACGACTTCCTCCTCAAGGAGACAACATGACATGCATTTTCCCTATGGTCTCCTCCACGAGAGACCTACGGGGCGGCTCTCGAAGGCACCTCCTCTCGATCAGCATAACCCATGCTAAGCCTACGGGTTCCTCCGTGAGGATCCAACATGACATGAATTATCCCTACGGTCTCCTCCATGAGGGACCTATGGGGCAGATCGCAAGGGCACCTCCCCTCAAGCAGCATAACAAATGCTAAGCCTATGACTTCCTCCTTGAGAAGTCAATAGGACATGCATTAGCTTTATGGTCTCCTCCAAGAGGGAACTTCGGGGATGCTCTCGAGGGCACCTCACGTCGAGCATCATAACCCATGCTAAGCCTATGGCTTCTGCATCGAGGAGCCAACTAGAGATGCATTTGCCCTATGGTCTCCTCCACGAAGGACCTATGGGGTGGTTCACGAGGGCACCTCCCCTAGAGCAGCATAACCCATACTAATCCTACAAATTCCTCCTCGAAGATCAAACATGACATTTTTTCCCTACGGTCTCCTCCACGAGGGACCAACAAGGAGGTTCTCAAGGGCACCTCCCCTGAAGTTGTATAACCCATGATAAGCCTATGGCTTTCTCCTTGTGGAGCCAACTAGACATGCATTAGTCCTACGGTCTCCTCCAAGAGGGACCTACGGGGTGGCCCTCGAGCAGCATAACCCATGCTAAGCCTATGGCTTCCTTCTCGAGGAGCCAACATGATATTTATTTTCCCTATGGTCTCCTCCATGAGGGATCTACAGGGCGGCACAGGAGGGCACCTCCCCTCGAGCAGCATAACCCATGCTAAGCCTATGGTTTCCTACTCGATGATCCAATAGGACATGCATTTTCCCTATGGTATCCTCCACAAGGGACCTATGGAGCGTCTCTCAAGAGAACCTCCCCTCGAGCAGCATAAACCATGCTAAGCCTACGGCTTCCTCCTCGAGGAGCCAACATTACATGCAGTAGCCCTATGGTGTCCTCCACGAGGGACCTACGGGGAGACTCTCGAAAGCACCTCCCCTCGAGTAACATAACCCATGCTAAGCCGATGGCTTCCTCCTCGAGGAGATAAAAGGACATGCATTTTCCCTACGGCTCCTCCAAGAGGGTCCTACAAGGCGGCTCTCCAGGGCACTTCCACTCTAGGAGCATAAACCATGCTAATCCTACGACTTCCTCCTCGAGGAGCCAAAAGGACATGCATTTCGCTACGGTCTCATCCACGATGGACCTACGGGGCGGCTCTCTAGGGCACCTCCCCTCGAGCAGCATGACCCATGCCAACACTATGGCTTCCTCATAGAGGTGCCAACAGGACATAAATTTTCCCTACGGTCTCCTCTACGAGGGACCTACAAGGAAGCTCTCTAGGGAACCTCCCCTCGAGCAGCATGACCCATGCTAAGCCTATGGCTTCCTCCTAGAGGAGCAAATAGGACATGCATTAGAACTATGGTCTCCTCCACGAGGGACCTATGGGGCGGCTCTTCAGGGAACCTCCCCTCGAGTAGCATAACCCATGATAAGCCCATGGGTTCCTCCTCGAGGAGCCAACATGACATGAATTTTCCCTATGGTCTCCTCCATGAGGAACCTACGAGGCGACTCGCAAAGGCACCTCCTCTCGAGGAGCATAACACATGCTAATCCTTTGACTTCATCCTAGAGGATCCAACAGGACATTCATTATCCCTATGGTCTCCTCCACGAGTGTCACATCCCAAAATTCTCCTAATTTTGGAATGTAAAGTTAATAAAATAACTTGGTTGAATTTTTTGACTTTTTTGAAATTTCTCAAAGAAAAGAAACTTTCGGTTATGATTTTCCTTCCTTGAATTCAGAAACTTGTATGAGATTGGATTAACAGGACTATCCAACTTGTTTTCATTTTCTTTTCAACTATTTGATTCTTTCAATATCCAACCATGCTTAGATGATTAAAGAGAGGGAATAAAATGACTTTCCCAATTATGGTGGAGTGATATTCTAATTTCCCTATTTGACCCTTGAAGTCTCTACTTCGATTTATGAAACCATTCTAGATGCTTTTCACCACTTCCTTGAAAGAGAAAAGATAACATGACATCTTCATTTTCATTGGATGTTAAGAATGTGTTCCTTCATGTTACATGATTGAACTTGTTGTTTTGGGCATTTGTGGCATTGTGTGTTTTGGTTGAGTGGTTAAAATAAAACCCTAAGAAGCTATTTAAAAATATTGCATAGTAGCCATATAAGGCCAAATGCATAAAACCCTATATCCTTTTGATAATACCTAAGTAGGCATATAGGCAAAAAGGCGTGAATTGAGTTTTAGCTTTAGGATTTGTGTGAATGTTTGCAAAAATGAAAATCATGAAGCATTCATAAGCATTCCTTTGCATCCATGCAAATTTTCCAAAAATTGAATCCAAATCCTAATATCTAGATCCGATAGTTAATTTGCCCAAATGTTCCTATAAGGAATATGTAGACATTTATAAATAAATCATCTCCAAACTAGTGAAAATGTTACAAATATGATCTTATAATGATCTATAGAATTTTAGAAAAAAATTAGAAACAAGAATCATGTCATTTGGAGTTCGTATGCAAAAGATATAAAGAAAATACCAAAATAGAAAAAAGAAAAAAAAACGAAATGGGCCACCCGGCCGGCCCACTCAGCCGACCGAACCAGCCACGCGCACGGGATGGATCCCACCTCCGCTTTAAAAAGCGTGCGAAAATCTGATTTCTAAACCTATCTCTATTCAAACACTTATAACTTTTTATCTATAACTCCAATTTGACTTTCGTTTGTTTCTACTTGTTCCCTACTCCAAGATCCATCTTCCCATCATCTTAAAAGCCTAAATAATCCATCGGAGCCACAGCTATAACACTTTTCCTTCCCGAAATCCCGAATCTACACCCTACCGAATCGTATTTCGCTTCTAAACCCATCTAAACTTTGTCGGCTGCCTTCGGCTTCAACACGAAAGTTGTAGATCTCGTCGAAATCTTTCAATTCTGACAAACCGCACCTCTTTTCATCCACCACAGCCGGAGAATTTTGCAACGCAATATTTCAGATCTGATGGCGTAATTCCAAGATCTTCTCGCGCTCGTTTCTTGAAATCCAAATTGCTTTGGTGAAAAGGTAGATCTAATCATCCTCCACAACTTTCATGTTCAAAGTTTTTCGATTTGACCTACGAATTTATCTCTCTAGCACAGATCTACTTCTAGTCCTTTGTTAGGCAAAATCGGGTCTATTTTGAGCCAACTTCTCTTCTAGCCACCGGATCTCATCCCGACGGTCGAGATTCAATCGTCCCGATCAGTTGCCTCGTCACCGCCACGTCGTCGTCAGGTTAGCATCTAGTCCCAGTCACCCTACACGGTCAATCTGTCCAGTCAGCGGAATATTCTCTGGAATATTCCGTTCGAATTTAAAATTGCAAATTATAGATCTAACTTGTAAAATCCATAGAAAATTCATACTATGTCCAAACATTGCAAATCATATACCGTTGGAATCACAAAATCTTGTAGAGTATTAATATGTAATTGTATCAGACATTTACTGTAAGTGTTGGTCGTGATTATTTAAATGGTTTAATACACTTTTTGGAGCAATTAATTCACAGAAAATAAAATACAACTCAGAAAAATACAAATGATATACCCCTGGATTCACAAAATTCTATAGAACATGATTCTGAAATAAAATTACAAGTTTACTGTATATATTACTGGCGAATAATTAATTAGTATTATTGGCCTTTCAAATCATTAAATTCATAGTAAATAATCTACATATCCGAAAAATATGAGTAATATGACCCTGAGTTCATAATCTTGCGTAGTTTTCAGATCTGTACTTATTTTTTTTGTTGTCAGTATGATCTGTTTAGATTTATTAAACTCCATTAAACACTAAATAAATCCTGAAAAAAGATCTATAACTCCGATTAAGATGAATCCAATTCCTCCTGGTCCGTATTAATATCCTCTATCCAGTAAAACTAATAACCAAATTTAATTAGACAATTAGGACAGAATTTGCAACAGAACTACTAAAGCCTTTTTTTGGTCATCAAGATTTAATAACAAATACCCTATTGCATTAAATGATCTCCTACATGCATCATATGATCTAATACCATTCAAAGAACTAATATTAAATCATCATGCATGCTTGTGTTCATCATTGTTGTGGTTGTTATGTTTGTAATTGTGTTGATTGGTATTGTTTTGTGATCGCGTTAGATTGTTCGGAGAGTGCGATTGCTGCAGAAGAATTCAATCATCATCCATAACACGAACATAAGGCAAGTTACACCACTTGTTCATATTTATGTCCCAGTTTTGACTATGCATGTTCTACTCTTCAAAATTCTGTAGTATGCATGTGTAGGATTTTGGTAGATTTTCTTAGTACTATTTTGCAAGTGCGGTTTTGTACTATGCCATGAGTAGTTCCATACTTAGGATTTTCTATCCCAATAGGTTATCCTGTTTTTCTAAGTTATGCTTGCTATGCTATATACTTATATATATCAAATACTGTTGGGAGGGTTCAAAAGACTTAAGAATTTTCTAAGTATGATAGCTCTCTCGAGCAAACTTTTCTTCTCCAAAACCCCTTCAAAATAAAACTAAGTTTTTTTCTGGGCGGAATGGTTGTCGGGACAACGAGTGAGATTTTGGTGGAGGACGACCGCCTAGGAATCAAAGAAGTCTGCCATGTTTCAGAATTCAGAAGCTTCCCGTGCAACCACAATACATATGGGCTCTGTCTTGGCTTAGTACTTAGTGGGAAACCTCACCGGGGTACCAACATTTGGAGGTTCTTGGCACGGTTGGATCCAGCTGGTAGAGGCGCTACTAAGGGAAGGCTTCGCCATGGTCTTGTCTGTAAAAGGACTTGATCGTGGATTGTGGGGAAAGTGCACAACCTCTCGAGAGTATTGCAATCTGATCGATCAGCCGTGTTCACGGAAATAGAACAACATTGAGCATCTGAAAGATGGAGCCTCTGAAAGATCTTGCTCTCTCTCTTTTCCAAACTTAACGTTTTATAAACCCCAAGGCGTGACTAATATCGCCATTGGGTGGGATTTTGGAAACTTGGTGAGTAATATCCAAGTGTTAGGTTGTTTGGGAACTTGGTGAGTAATATCCTCGTGTTCCATTCGACCCTATTTTACTTAAACAAATGTTTACAAAGTAGGGAAAACTTTCTTCCTCTTTTCTTATTACATTGATAAAATTGGCTTTACGCAAATGAACCTCGGAGCCTACTCTTAGCCTTGCATGTAGAGTTAGTCTTGTTCTTTCCTTGGTGTAATTTGCCAATACATTCAAAGTATTGACCAACTCGTTTGGCTGCACGTTTTATGTGCAGAAATTGGAGATCGTTGAAAGGTGCGCTAGGATCACGAGTCTTCACTCAACCTGCCTGTGGCATTGATGGGACTCCAAGTTGTATATTTTTTTGCTTCTGTTGTAATAATGTAAACTCTGAATTATTCGATTCATGTAATAAAGACTTGTGTTTTACATGATATTTCATCGACTGTGAGTGCTAGCTAATGATCCAGGGACTAGCATGTTAATCACAGGGACTTAGGACCTTTATCGATCCGAGGTCACTACAGATGGTATCAGAGCATAAGTTGACTGTAGATCGTCGACCTAGCATCAGAAAATCCTTAGGATTAATATTTTCTAAGTTATTTCAAAAAAAAAACTCTCATACTTCTCATCATCTATCTTTGGAGTTTAAAATTTCTTAAGTCTCTTCTTTTCAACATTAGAAATGACCGCTATGAACTTCAAGAAGAAACTTCTCTCAAGACTACCTTTCCAGAGAAGACCATCTTGCTCAAGTTAGGACTTGAGAACCTCTGTAGAAGATGTTCCAAGACTGAAGCTACGAGAATTGAAGAGTTCAAAGAGAGTACAAAAAAATAGAAGACCTTAAGTTAAAGTTATTGACCGAAGACCTCAAAGACAATGAAGATTATGAAGATCATGAAGATTTCAAGTGACCCATTAGAAACCAAAGTTGGATAGACTACACTACGATTAGATGCGGTGATTTGTGAGCTGCCATTTGTGTGGTTTTCTTGACAGTAGCAAATAATACTTATTTTCAATACAAAATTTGTTTGTCTGGGTTGTTCATGTCCTTCTTGATAGATTTTACACTCCCTACCTTAAATCTTGAAGACGGAAGAAGGGAGACAAACCGAAGAACTTGAATGAGGGCGCCATCAAAAGAAGAACACTCACATGGTGGAGGATGCTACAAGTCCTTGAAGATAAACAACACACAAGTGCCTCCAGGGTTAGGAAACACAAGGATAAATGCTTATCTCCAATGTAGTTCCCTCTCATAGCAATTTCTTGTGGTAAAAAAATAGTTTGAGTGAAATTGGCTTAATTTGATGTTTCATTTGGTTTGTTTGCTTGTATGGGGTAATCTTCTTCTTCCTCTTCTATAATCCACTCGTTCCTACTCTAAACCTTGGCCAACTCGATAGATGGGCCATACCGTTAAGGAAGACAAGGAACTCAATTTCTCCAAACGTATGAGCAACACCGATGCAAAGCAATTGACGCACAAGGTTGAATACAGAATGAAGGATGCCAATACTGAAGTTAATAAAATGGTTCATTATGCCACCCAATTCCTAAAGGAGGACGTTGAAACTTGGTGGGAGATGGAACACACCATTGATGATCATCAAGGGATGATATCCTGGGAAGAATTTAAAGTGGTTCTACTATAATCTCGTCTCGTCACTCGGATACAAAAAAAACCAATAAATGCAATTTTTAAGGGTGGTAGCACTCTACTGTATCCTGAACCTATTTCTTTCTAGCCTTCCGGAATCTCGGGACGAGATTCCTTTTAAGGGTGGTAGTTTGTCACATCCCAAAATTCTCCTAATTTTGGAATGTAAAGTTAATAAAATAACTTGGTTGAATTGTTTGACTTTGTTGAAATTTCTCAAAGAAAAGAAACTTTCGGTTATGATTTTCCTTCCTTGAATTCAGAAACTTGTATGAGATTGGATTAACAGGACTATCCAACTTGTTTTCATTTTCTTTTCAACTATTTGATTCTTTAAATATCCAACCATGCTTAGATGATTAAAGAGAGGGAATAAAATGACTTTCCCAATTATGGTGGAGTGATATTCTAATTTCCCTATTTGACCCTTAAAGTCTATACTTCGATTTATGAAACCATTCTAGATGCTTTTCACCACTTGCTTGAAAGAGAAAACATAACATGCCATCTTCATTTTCATTGGATGTTAAGAATGTGTTCCTTCATGTTACATTATTGAACTTGTTGTTTTGGGCATTTGTGGCATTGTGTGTTTTGGTTGAGTGGTTAAAATAAAACCCTAAGAAGCTATTTAAAAATATTGCATAGTAGCCATATAAGGCCAAATGCATAAAACCCTATATCCTTTTGATAATACCTAAGTAGCCATATAGGCAAAAAGGCGTGAATTGAGTTTTAGCTTTAGGATTTGTGTGAATGTTTGCAAAAATGAAAATCATGAAGCATTCATAAGCATTCCTTTGCATCCATGCAAAGTTCCCAAAAATTGAATCCAAATCCTAATATCTAGATCCGATAGTTAATTTGCCCAAATGTTCCTATAAGGAATATATAGACATTTCTAAATAAATCATCTCCAAACTAGTGAAAATGTTACAAATATGATCTTATAATAATCTATAGAATTTTAGAAAAAATTAGAAACAAGAATCATGTCATTTAGAGTTCGTATGCAAAAGATATAAAGAAAATACCAAAATAGAAAAAAGAAAAAAAAACAAAATGGGCCACCCGGCTGGCCCACTCAGCCGACCGAACCAGCCACGCGCACGGGATCGATCCCACCTCCGCTTTAAAAAGCGTGCAAAAATTTGATTTCTAGACCTATCTCTATTCAAACACTTATAACTTTTTATCTACAACTCCGATTTGACTTTCGTTTGTTTCTACTTGTTCCCTACTCCAAGATCTATCTTCCCATCATCTTAAAAGCCTAAATAATCCATCGGAGCCACCCTACCGAATTGTATTTCGCTTCTAAACCCATCTAAACTTCGTCGGATGCCTTCGGCTTCAACACGAAAGTTGTAGATCTCGTTGAAATCTTTCATTTCCGACGAACCTCACCTCTTTTCATCCACCACAGCCTGATAATCTCGCCATGGTCTTGTCTGTAAAAGGACTTGATCGTGGATTGTGGGGAAAGTGCACAACCTCTCGAGAGTATTGCAATCTGATCGATCAGCCGTGTTCACGGAAACAGAACAACATTGAGCATCTGAAAGATGGAGCCTCTGAAAGATCTTGCTGTCTCTCTTTTCCAAACTTAACGTTTTATAAACCCCAAGGCGTGACTAATATCGCCATTGGGTGGGATTTTGGAAACTTGGTGAGTAATATCCAAGTGTTAGGTTGTTTGGGCACTTGGTGAGTAATATCCTCGTGTTCCATTCGACCCTATTTTACTTAAACAAATGTTTACAAAGTAGGGAAAACTTCCTTCCTCTTTTCTTATTACATTGATAAAATTGGCTTTACGCAAATGTACCCCAGAGCCTACTCTTATCCTTGCATGTAGAGTTAGTCTTGTTCTTTCCTTGGTGTAATTTGCCAATACATTCAAAGTATTGACCAACTCGTTTGGCTGCACGTTTTATGTGCAGAAATTGGAGATCATTGAAAGGTGCGCTAGGATCACGAGTCTTCACTCAACCTGCCTGTGGCATTGATGGGACTCCAAGTTGTATATTTTTTGCTTCTGTTGTAATAATGTAAACTCTGAATTATTCGATTCATGTAATAAAGACTTGTGTTTTACATGATATTTCATCGACTGTGAGTGCTAGCTAATGATCCAGGGACTAGCATGTTAATCACAGGGACTTAGGATCTTTATCGATCCGAGGTCACTACAACGAGGGACCTATGGGTCGGATATCCCAAGCATCTCCCCTCGAGCAGCATAACAAATGCTAAGTCTATGGCTTCCTCCTCGAGGAGTAAACAGGAGATGCATTAGCTCTATGGTCTCCTCCAAGGGGGAACTTTGGGGCAGCTCTCGAGGGTACCTACCCTCGAGCATCATAACCCATGATAAGCCTATGGCTTCTTCATCGAGGAGCCAATAGGACATGGATTTTCCCTACGGTCTCCTCCATGAAGGACCTAAGGATCCAACATGACATGCATTTTCCCTATGGTCTCCTCTGCGAGGGACCTATGGGGAGACACTCGAAGGCACCTCCCCTCGAGTAACATAACACATGCTAAGCCGATGGCTTCCTCCTCGATGAGCCAACATGACATTCATTTTCCCTATGGTCTCCTCCACGAGGGACCTACGGGGCGACACTTGAGGGAACCTCCCCTAGAGCAGCATTACCCATGCTAATCCAATGGCTTCCTCATCGAGGAGCCAAAAGGACATGCACTTTCCCTATGGTCTCCTCCACGATGTACCAATGGGGCGGCTCTCGAGGGCCCCTCCCCTCGAGCAGCAAGACCCATGCTAAGCCTATGGCTTCCTCCTAGAGGAGCCAACAGGACATGCATTTTCCCTACGGTCTCCTCCAGGAGGTACCTATGGGGCGAGAATATAATTTTACGGCCCAAAAGTTGAGATGTCAGTGCATCGTGGTACCCAAGTTGATATTAATCACCGCGATTCGAAAAGTTGGGGCGCCAATTGCTGAGAGGGGTGTTTCGAGTGAATGATGGTCAAATCCAATATTTTCAAATCGTGCCCGTTAAGTCAGGATATTCCATTACACTAGTTCATGTTGTGCCCCTTCTTTGCTGGTCTCTCTTCTTAGCCACTCTAGATGTGTCGTAGGGGCAAATCCTTTATTGTACTTTCCTAACTCCCGATAGTGAATCTGGCTGCAGCGACGACGGTATTTTTTCTTCCCTTCCCCGACCCTAAATCTGGCGGCGGCGGAGGTCCTTTTTTCTCCCTCCCGCGACACTAAATCCAGTAGCGGCGGCCCAACATGTCTTGCAAGGCAAAGGTTGTAGCTATGTTGCTGACTGATTCGGGTCTATCGGGCCCAGAGTCTAGGGCTCAACACGAAGCAACAACGAGGTCTTCAACCCCGATTAGTGAGGATGTCAACAAGGATTATGCTCCCAAGGTACCTACGAGTAGTGGATTGAAGAGAAAAGCAAGGCCGGTGGCGGATTGTTCAGCTCCGGTGGGCGGATGCGGTACCCACATCTCGAAGAAAAAAATCCGGGAGAAGAGCGAGAGGTGAATTTTTCTTATATGTGCCTTACCTTACAAGTAGATTAGTTATGGCATAATAGAATCAAATGAACTAAAAAGTTCCCCTTTGTAATCCAATTAGGCACTGTGTCAATATAAGGGACCTATATGAGTTCACAGTTCATGTTTGCCAGTACACTACAAACCTAGATTTTGGTTGCGAGAGGGTTGTGTTCGGGCAAGATGTGCATCTGCGTGTGAATCGCAAAGAGGTTGTGTTTGTTTTGTACCTGGTAGATATGCTTCATGCTAGTATTCCCTGGGTTCTAAACAGAGGACAAAATTGGTGTGGCACAACATGAATGATACCTATATGCAAATTGAGCAATCCCATGAGCTTTAGATGGTTTGGGAGTGTTGTGCAGCTGATCATAAGGTGAAAGTTGAAGTGATGATTGATGATATGTATGAAGATGCTGGAGATCTTGTTGCCAGAGCTTCGACTCCTAGAGACTACGGACCAATAGATGCTGATCTAGATAAGTTTAATATACACTTAGAGGTGGATTCATACATGGCAAAACTTGATGAGGGAGTTAATAAGCCAGATTCGTCATGTACTGTGGAGATCACCATCGATTACAAAAACATAACTCTTGACGAAATGAGAGAGAAGATGGCACGACTCCGGTGGTGCCATCATAAGTAGTTATTCATAGAGGTTTTTGATACTGAAGATCTTATGCAGATTATGCGACGAAAGAAGAGAACCAGGACGGTGTTCTCCCTGGCTACCATTTCTGATGTTGTTGAGGAGGTTTTAGTGGATGTAGAGGCCCCTACAGTGGCTGAACAGAACTAGGTGATCGACATTGATCAAATCTGATGAGAGCTGCTACCCTAGGCTTGTCATATGGATCACGGGGTTCCCTTGTCTGTATTTGTAAACTAGACTGTTGTTGCATTTAGACTGTGTTTCTGTGATTATCTTTGTTGAGAGATTGCAATATAATGTTGTGCAAGTTGTTGACATTTTCGGACATGTCACTCACTAAAACCATCGTTGTTGTAATAAGACATAAGTACATTGTAGTTGATATGATTATGTTTCTTGAGATGGCTTAATATACTTGTTTCTATTATTATGTTTGTTGAGAGATTGTAATGTAATGTTTTATGAAACCATGACTGGACAAGTGATGCATAAACACATTGTAGTTGACATGATTATGTTTCTAGAGATGATGTACTATACTTGTTTCTGTTATTTTGTTTGTTGAGAGATTGTAATGTAATGTTTTGTGAAACCATGGCTGGACAAGTGATGCACAAGTACCTTGTAGTTGACAAGATTTTGTTTCTTTAGTTGATGTAATATACCTGTTTCTGTGATTATGTTTGTTGAGAGATTGTAATGTAATGTTTTGTGAAACCATGACTAAACAAGTGATGCATAAGTACCTTGTAGTTGACACGATTTTGTTTCTTTAGATGATGTAATATACTAGTATGTTTTCCTTAGGCAATGAAATTGGGATGGAGGGAGTACGGGTTTAATATTTGAAATAAGAATGTATGAAGATAAACCCTATTAGGCAGGAGACAGTAATCTAGGGAAAGGGCATGGTATCCATTAAACTATTGTAACATGCCAATTTAGTCATTGTTGCAGCGGTGATGCACTTCACTTTTCCCACTCTTTTGTTCTCTCTCAAACTCTCTCTCTCTCTCTCTCTCTCTCTCTCTATATATATATATATATATATATATATATATATATATATATATATATATATCACCATGCTGTCCTGGAACGACGAGGACGACCAGTCAAGCAGCCACATTCTTCTCTCCGACATCGAGTATTCCTTCCATGATGTGAGTTCCTCTGTTTTCTCAGGCTAGGGTTAGTGATTTGTAAATCCCTCGATCTGAGCTCCATATGTGCATGCAATCGTGTTCAATTCCAGCTTTGTGTTTCCTTATAGGTACCACGGATGATCTGTGACTCCGAATGGGAGGGCCTTGATCTCGATGGAGAAGTACCATGTGACCATGGGCTAAAACTGAGGAGATATGTTGCATTCGAAGGCAGTAACACTGGGAGAAGGTTTTTGGGCCATACAAATCAGGTTTGTTTACATTTTGTGCAACGGTGACATGAAGAAAAATGTATCGTGTATGTTCATGTAACACCCCAAAAACTTTAATCAAGATTATCAAGTTCTAATCACCCAATTTTAGGGTTAACAAAAACTTTTATTACTAAATTGAATATGAATGCATGTGTGATTTGCATTAGTGTATGAATGATTGCAATTGCCATGTTTGTTTGCTACAAATAACAAGAAATGGTTTAAAGATGAATACTACATCATCTAGGCCAATTACAAATAAAATCTATAGAAAAAGAAATCAAATATGAATCAAATAAGCAAATGGTCATTTTGACCAAAGTTAACCACTAGGCCACTTTGAGTGTTCCTAGCAAAGGATTTCTAATAGAAACATTTCTACTTCTTTTCACACCCCTCTAGACCAAGTAAAAGTGAACCAAGGCCCACTTTACAAACTCACAAAAACTATTTTCAAATCCATTTAAACGACAGTTGAAAATTGAATCAAGTTCATATGGTAAGATCACCATTTTGCAAAAACCACTCAACCCAATTCACCTTGACTAACCGAAGCAACCAGAGATTACCAAGTATAAGTTTAGATCACTCACAAAATTCATTCAAAAATTTCAAATTTAAATTCTTTCGGCCATTTAATCAAACACCTTGCAGACACTAAGTAAACCTGGCCTAACTGAACTGTTTTGAGCAGTGATCATTCAACCAAATGCCCTCATTGCACTCCCCTGTCTCCCCCAGCCTCTAGCAGCACCAGACATGTGCCTCCTATTTGCCGTTGCACCAGTGCGCCGCCGCTCGAAGCCAGCCTTGCTAGCCAACCATGGACAGAGCGCCATGGAACACGCCGCCCTCTCCCACGACATGCAGGAGAGAGGCGACTGTCCACCGCCACCCCCTATCCAGCCCTTGATCACAGCCAGGCCCTAGATCACCCCAGTATCGCCGTGCCCAATGTCTCTGTGCCGTGTCGAGAGCGTGCCAGAGCACCGCAGCTGACCATCTCGCACGCATCGTGCCTCGCCCTCACCTCGCGTGCACCCACTCGCCTTAATCCCAGCTAGCTCCGAAACACCCCCATTCGCCGCTGCGTGACCCGTAGCACTTGTGCTCCATCTCGAACGCCGTCGCTTCCGCGTAGAGCACCGCACACGCCCGACCAACCTCGACCGCCCACTGCCGTGCCTTTAAGCCAGTGATGACCACAAGGGAGCACTGCACCGCCCCTACCTACAGCCACGCCGATAGCACGATGTGCCTCCGTCGCCGGAGAAGCCAGCCCGTCACGCTTGGTCCCCTCGTCGGTGTATAAATAGAGGCCCTCTCCGCCTCAATTCGCCACACAAACACACTCCCCACTCCTCACTAAGCCTCCCACACCCTTCCTCAGAGCAAGGCGAGCACCAGCCCGCTGGAATTCCACCGGAGTCCGTCGCTGTAAAGGAGAAGAGGAGCCGCCGATTGGAGCCATCCCAGGAGCTGCCGCGACCACCGTTCGAACCACCATCGTCGAAAACATCGTTCACCCCCATCGCCGACCCTAGCTGGAGCCCTGGTGAGCCTCACACGACCCCCACCGCCGTGTTAGGGTTCAGACCTCGCCGGAGTTGTTCGTCGTTGACGATGAATATCAGCCGTAGATCTTAGTTCTAATCGTAGGGCTCTGGTTGAAAGATACCGTTTCGGTTAGATAGAGTCGCTGACTAGTGGGCCCCCCTGTTAGCAGCCTACTGCGCCACGCTGTGCAGATTGGGCCGACCTAGTAGATTTCCTGTGCAGGCCTGTGAATTCAAATAGTTATTTTCCATTTTAGTGTAAACTAGTTTTTGTCAGTAGATTTAAAAACCATTTCAAAGAGATTCACTGAACCAAATTGCATGATTCCGATTTTGTTAGAAAGGTATTGGAATTATCTAGCCCAGCCCGTTGGATTCAAAGCATTTAAAATTATAGATCACCTATAGTAAAAATAACAAGACAAAGACTTTTCCAAATTCAAACATTTTTCAAAAATCAACCATAAATGCTTTTGAGTTGATTCCAACTCTCAAAAATCACATTTGACGAGATCTGTTAAATGTGTAAAAATATTAAGGTCTACATGCAGTTACATTGGACTAGTACCAAAGGAATGCTATATGGGCATTTCTATTCACTTTAATTGTATTAAACAATAATCTTAAACTTTTTAAAATATGACCACCACTTTAAATCACATTCCCATGTATTAGAATATGTGGTGATGACATGTGTCAACATGATCCCATATTCTAATTGGAGAATATAAAATCTTAAGTTTTTTAATGAGTATAAATTACTTTTCTAAAATAAAATAAACAAGATTAAGTCTTTATTTCATGTGATGTTTGTGATGATGCTAGATCATCAAATCTGAGCCTTAGTCTGCTAAATAGAAGTAGTTAAGTATTGTTTGGTGATTGTGTACCTCGTATTCATTTATAGATGATAGTACCGACCTGGGATAAAAGGAGGAGGAGTACTACCAAGAAGAAGAAGAAAACTTCAATCACTACACTACTCAAGGCAAGCCATCACTACTTGCAAGTCTAACACTTCAAGTAAACTGATCAAGCTAATACTTGCAAGTTAGAATTCTGCAAGATGCTTTAGGAATGCTTGGTTATACAACTTTGATTATACCAATCCCAAGTTTTACTTGCAAGCTTTATTCTTTTACTTTTACCAAAGTTCTTTACTTTTAGTTAGTGCTTTGTGAGTATTTGGACAAATAGTATAGATACCATAAAGAGTATAAAATTAGTCCTAGCTAGTATACTTAGATGTAATCAAAAGGCATAACACTAGAGATGGATAGCTATCCTTGATTAGCACCCCTCATTACTGAATTCCCTCAACTTTAGTGGCTAGTGCTAAGCATAAAAGTTGATCACTTTAGATGGGAATACATGGTGAAAATGATTATGAAAACCTTGGAATGACGTGTCATTCTATCGAGATGTTTTGGCATGTGTTGAGAAACACCATGGTTTGATGATGAAAATGTTGAGGCATGAGCCATAACCCTTTAAAAAACTAATGGTTGGGTTCGGATGCGATACCATTCCAATTTTACCATACAACCACAATACCTAAATTGGGTAGGGCTTAGACGGAAGTTTATATGCCTTTGTATGGGTTCCCTTGTGGAAGAGGTTGAGCTGAGGCTACCTCGTGATGAATGCCCACCTATGTAGTGCCCAAGATGGCAGCTGGCCATGGCTGGGAGGCCAAGCTCATATGGGAGGTGCCTATATTAGGGTGTGTAATTCAAAGTTTATGATTGATTATCCGCATACTAAGTATGATTGATTCAGGGTTATCCCTGACAAATGTATCGAATTTTTTTGTGGAAGTGTACCACTCTGCAGAGTGTCAAACTATTCGAATAGCCGCGTCCGCGGTCATGGACAGTTGGAGTGGCCATACTGTTCCGTCGTCAGATGTTTTCAAAATGACTTGTGACTTGAACTATAACTTTGACTTGACCACAATAGGACCGTGGACATGAAAACTAGGTTCCCACTTAAGTGCTTTAGAACATTAAATTAGTTTTCTTTACTTCTAAACTCAGTTTGAGATAAACCTGGATTTTTGCAAATAAACCTAGAGACTAAGATTCCTATTAGAACTACCTTACTTGTCAGTGATAGTTTGCGAGTACTTAAAGAGTACTCATGGCTTTGTCCCTGGCTATTCCCGTGGACAGACTATGAAGACAACTACCATGATGATGGACAGTAGGAGGTCTATGACAACTAGGATCATCTCCCATCGTTAGCCTTGCCTGTGACCCTGAAGATGGAGCCCTACTACGTTTAATTTCCGCTGCTTGATTTGTATTAAGACTGGATCATGAGATCCTTTATTTGTAAGACCTTTATTATGGTTTGTAATGGATGATCTACTGTGGTACCAATTCTGTTATGTCTCACAAAAATGGTAATCCTGGGATTGCGAGGTACGACATAATAGGCATCTGGGATTAAAAATCCAGGTTTTCACAGTCCATAACATGATAGTGTGTGTTTTTTAGGTTGGTCCGGTGTGTAAAGCAGTAGAGTGGGTGGATCTTGAGTGCCCAGATGCACTTAAGAAATGTTTGACCCAGTTATGGGAGATGTATGAGTTGGAAAGGTCGGGGAGATTTACTAATGCTTCTGATGCAGCTGAAAAAATTACAAGTTATCGTTAAGAAATAAGGAGCTAGAACAAGAATTCGAGAATTCGCAGTCAGAACTAAGTGACAGAATCAATGGGACCTTGATACATTGCAAATGTATCTGTAATTATTGATGCTCCATGCTTGGTTTTATCCACTTTCTTGTGTTTTGTCCACACTTTGGAGTACTTTTCATCTGATTTCTTCGACTAACCTATTAACAAGAGCCACAGTGTCAGCTGCCTATTTTCTGCTATTTTTGGTTCCAGGAAAGTCAGAAAATGAATATTCTCGGAATTGGATGGGACAAAAGCCAAATTGCCTATTTTTCCAGAAGACTCGCGGAGCCAGAATACGAGACGGAGGAGGGCCAGGGGCTGGCCACACCCCCCTAGGCGCGGGCCTGGTGTGGTGGCCCCAGGCACCCCCTCGGTCTCCCTCTTCGCCTATAAGAAGCCTTCTGACCTAAAAACTCCGGGGGTTCGACGTTTTTCCACGAAAAGTTCTGCTGCGCCGCCGCCACAGAAGGGGAGATTTGGGGGATAGAAAGTCTCTGTTCCGGCACCCTGCCGGGACGGGGAAGTGCCCCCGGAGCCATCTCCATCGATATCCACCATCATCTCCATCGACCATCCATGTTTCCCCCATCTATGAGTGACTAATCCCCCGCTGTAGGCTATGGGGATGGTAGGGATTGGATGAGATCGTTCATGTAATGGCATCAGATTGTTAGGGCATGGTTCCTAATATCTTTTATTAGTGCTTTATGACTTTGTTGCAACTTGTGGTGCTTAATTCTTGTCACTAGGGCCCGAGTGCCATGATTTCAGATCTAAACTTATTATTGATTCATTATGATAGTATTGTTTCTGGTCTTATCTACAAGTTGTATACACACGTTGTTGTCCGGAACCTATGGCCCCGAAGTGACAGAAATCGGGATAACCGGAAGGGAAAGGCTTTGATGTGAGGATCACATGTGTTCATGGAGTGTTAATGCTTTGCTCCGGTGCTCTATTAAAAGGAGCACCTTAATTGCCAGTAGTTCCCTAGAGGCCCCGCTGCAAACGGGCTGGCAGGACAAAAGATGTTGTGCAAGTTCTCATTGCGAGCACGTATGACTATATATGGAACGCATGCCTAGGATTGTCTAGTACTTGGATGCTTTATCTTATTTATCTGCAATTGCCCTATATTCTGATTGATATGTGAATTGTCTTGTCCATGCAACGCCCATCCATCCCTATGCCAACCGCACTCGAATCCCACTGTTACTGCTTTTTTTACTACTGTCCTTGCTTTACTACTACTGTTACTTTACTATCCCTACTACAAAACTGTTGCTACTGATAAACTGCTGTGACCAAGATCGTTTCCAGGTGCAGCTGAATTGACAACTTAGTTGTTAAGGCTTATAAATATTCTTTGGCTCCCCTTGTGTCGAATTAATAAATTGGGTTTCACTTCCTGTCGTGGTGGTGTCACGGCAGATGCCATGGATAGGCTAAAGGTGGGGACTTATACACGCTAGGGGAATCCAGGGAGGGATAGTGAAGTGATTCTCCACACATAAGTTTGTATTGATTTTCCTCCCAGGTTACAAGTGCTCCTAGAGCTGTATTCGCGAGAGGAGGAAGAAGGAGCTCTCTTACTCTCACCCACGGATTACGCCTAAAACCCTAGCCCAAACAGAATAGTAGAAAGACCACCCCCCTCTACAGAAGCCCTAGCCCCCCTTTATAGGGGAGGCTCGGTTTCTTCCTAGGGCATACGTGGAGGCATATTCCTAAGAATATGCCTCCTACCAAAGTGGTAAGCCGACCGGGCTGCTTTTTCCCCTGCGTCACACATGCTTTAGCTACGTGAGCCTCTGCGGCGCCCTCGTCAGCCGACACGGGCGTCGTCACGCTTGTCGGTCACGCCCCGGTGGTCCTGTCCTTGCTTGCTTCACTCAGGCAGTGCGTACCGGGGCTCCTTTTTACCAGCGAGATTCCTTCCTTCTCCTAGAAGCTTGCTGTGACCCGGATGATGGTTCATCTGGCCACACCTGTTCCTGTATATAAGTAAAACATGCACTTCCGACTCACTGCTTAAGTCGGATCAGACCTAGTTAGGCGAATGCCCCAGGTCCGGATTACCCCGTGATTCGGCCTGCCTTGAGGTGACCCGGCCAGCATCCTCTTTGACCTTGCCGAACCTCGGCTAACTTGGCCTTTATACCCCGGCGTGACCCTACCCGGGGGTATCCCCCCAACATTAGTCCCCGAAGCTGGTGCGGTCTTAGCTGCCTTGGCCGCTAAGGCCACACCAGGTTCAATTTCCAACTTAGGTCGCTATTCTGAGTTAGCTCTTTTACCTCGGATTTTATGGATTTACATTCCCTTCGCGCATTCCAAGTTTTCACTTGCCGGCTGGGTTACCACTTTAACTCGGATCTCATGGTTTTACTTTCCCTTCGCACACGCCAAGTTTTTACTCGCTGGCCGGGTTACCATAGTTCCATCCGGGTCTCGTTGCCTTCTCTGGTAAGCCATCCCATCTGAAGGGTAATCATTTTGTCTTCTTATTTTAAGGGCCTGCACAGTAACCGCCGCAATAATTGTCAGTTATCACTGCGCGCGGGTCACGTCCTGCCCGCCTCCTCGTTTTTCGCATCACACTATCACGTCATAGGATGCTCTCCGCTCTGCGGACCTCCGTGTGACTCCCCGCTGATTGGTCCAGACGAAAGATACACGGCCACTACGTGTGGCTGGTCCACAGGACGTGATCCCACTCACCCTTGGTGGGAGTGGTTAAATAGTGGAGGGGTGCGTCCCTTAGGATTTCCCCCCCCTCCGCACCCCTCTGCCCGTTGCTATTCCTCTTCATCTTCCTCGCGACCGTGCCGCCGCCATCACTGCGAAAAAGCAGCGTCGCCGCCGCGCTTCTCTGCTGGACCTCTGTGTCATCGTCACTGCGACGCAAATCTCTCGCTACGGGTCCTCGTCAATCCAGGACACTGTCCCCCGCCGCCTCTAGCGCCAGCGAGGGCCTCGAGGAGCAGATGACGGAAGAAGAACTCGCCATTGTTGAACAAGAGATGGAGGAGGACGCCGCGGCGGCGGACCGCGGTGCGTGGGCCGGCTCCTGGGTCTGCCAGGATGACCTGGACTGGCTCTACTGGACCAGACGCATCCCCGCTGGCGTCGCCGCTCGCCTCGCCTCCGCCGAACTAGCTCCTTCACCCAATCCTGGGGAGTTCATCGTGTTCTTGTCTCACTTTCAACGGGGCTTCGGACTGCCGGTGAGCGATTTCTTCCAGGATTGGCTCAGTACCTACCATCTCCAGCCACACCATCTTCCAGCCAATGCCATTACTTCTCTCTCTGCCTTTGCTTCTATGATCGAAGGCTACGCCGGACTATGGCCCACGAAGGAGCTGTGGATCTGGTTTTTTCGGCCTTCGTCGCAACGTTATCCCCGACATCCACACCGATCCGGAGGACAAGCGGCTCACTCAGTTCGGAGCGGCCTCCATCTCTCCCCGGAGGTTTTCTGTTTTCCCCCGGGTCACCGGGCTAGAATCCTGCAAATGGTGGGCCCGGACGTTCTTTTACGTCCGGAACACAGGCACCAAAGATTTGATCCGGTTGCTTCCCTATACACCGGGTCCACCGAACCCGGATCTGTGAGACGCCGTTTCCAGGAAACCTACGGCCCTGGCCAACCAAGTGAGCAAAAGGTTCGCGGAGCTGAAGGAGCTTGGGCTACGCAACGAGGATGCAATGATCACTTTCCTGCGCAACCGGATCTCCCCTCTCGAGAAGCGCACCCACAAGGTGTGCCATATGAGCTTCGGCCGTGATCCCAACAGGACTTCATCCTTCGAACTGAGCAACACGGAGATTTATCACCGGGTTAAGGCTCTCTTCACCACTCACAAGGACTTCTCCTCTGAGTGGACTTGGGCGATTGAGCATTTCTGCCGTGACCGGCTTCCTCCCATGGTAAGTTTCATGCTGCAATCTTACCCCAGACTAACTACACGTCAGTTATTGTTGCATTTTTTACTCTTTTGTTCATTCTTTTCCTCAGCTATTCCTTCAGCAGACCCTCGAGGACGGCACCGATCCGACCCTTAAGTGGGCACCGGACCAGGTGACTCCGGATGAGGAGGAGCCGGACCAAGAGATGTTTCTCCCCATGACCGACGCCACGAAACGACCCACGGGTAAATTCTCTTCTATTAGAGATTGGCCCGATGATGAAGATGACTCGGATATCGAGATAATTGAACCTTTTGAGGCTGTCCCCCTTTCTTTTGCTTTTCCGCCATCAGCTCATCCCGGTGGTCACATCCACGAGGATCCCCCCTCAAGCTCTTCCTCCGGACCTTCTCAGCCTGTCAAAAGGCGAAAGTAGTCCGGGGACAAGACTGCCTCCAAGCCAGCAGGCTAGGCCCCAACACGAAGAGCTCGGAAACCCAAGGAGGCCAAAACCTTGGATGCGTAAGTCATTCTTTCTTCCGTAACTGGTTCTTCCTTACTTCGTCGTAATTTTTCTTCTGACATTGCTTGATTTTGCAGGGCTCCGGTGGAGGTCCCTCAAAGTGGGTCCAACATCTCTTCACCTCTCCAGCCTAGCCCTTCACCCCGTCGCGACGACGAGTCACGTCCGCTGAGCCCTATTCCGGAGGGCTCTGCGGCCGCTCCGGGTCATCTTGGAGCGGGGGGAACCGGCCCAGCCGGAGCAACGGCACCCACCACCACGGCAACGCCACAACCAGCAGCCACTAAGGCTACCTCGATTCCAGCATCAGTTCTAGTACCAGCAGCCAAACCAACACCATCTCCAACTCCGGCATCAGCACCAACTCTGGCTGCGAAAACATCAGCGCCGGCACCAAGTCCAGCAACGAGAGTACCAGCGCCCAGTTCCTCTGGATCTTCCGAATCTTCTCAATCTCTGAAAATCGCTGCTACGGCTTCTTCTTCCTAGCAAGCCAAGGGCAAGAAGACTCAAGACGCTACCAAGCCCAGTGTCGCCGAGCCTGGGCAACGTACCCTCATATCGATGCTTCCTAAGAAAACACCAGCGGCAAAGGACGCCCCTGCCGAGCCAACCGATGCCCCGCAGTTGGTCCTGCATACCAGCCCCGCCCTTGCCTTGGGGGAGAGGAAGGAAGCACATGCAAAGGGCTTGGTGACGCCCCATATGCCTACCGGAGAACGGTACCCCCCGAGCTTGATGGAATTTGTCATGAACTAGAATAAGGTAGAGGTAGTTCTGGATTCTGATCTCCCGGAAAAGTTCGGCCCTGCCGAGTTTTCCGCTTAGATGAATACCGCCGAAAAGGCAATTAACCTTGCTGGACGAATGATGGAGGTACGTCGTTTATCCTTTGCAAATTGTAGATAATAACCATTAGTCCCTGAGCCTCCGGGGGAGTAACTTATTACTTGGCCGGATGCTCTTTTATAGAACTAACGTAGCTCCATGATAACTTCAAATATGCACACACCTAGAGCCGGGTTAAGTTCCACTTGGCCCGGATTTTAGTACACTTCAAATATGCACACACCTAGAGCCGGGTTAAGTTTCACTTGGCCCGGATTTTAGTACACTTCGAATATGCACACACCTAGAGACGGGTTAAGTTCCACTTGGCTCGGATTTTAGTACACTTCGAATATGCACACATCTAGAGCCGGGTTAAGTTCTACTTGGCCCGGATTTTAGTACAATTCGAATATGCACACACCTAGAGCCGGGTTAAGTTCCACTTGGCCCAAATTTTAGTACACTTCGAATATGCACACATCTAGAGCCGGGTTAAGTTCCACTTGGCCCGGATTTTAGTACACTTCGATTATGCACACACCTAGAGCCGGGTTAAGTTCCACTTGGCCCGGATTTTAGTACACTTCGAATATGCACTAGGCTGACTTAAGTTTCTGTATCTTTTTTAGGTGACCACCAACCGCCGGAGTGCTGAATTCCAACGCTTGCTGGATACGCACAAGAATCTTCGCACAAAACAGGCTGCACTCATCGCGGAGTACGAGAAAAGGGGTAAATTTCTTCCTTATCCTTTCCTCATTTTTCTTCAATTTTGTTTGCCGAGTTAATTTGATTGTCCGGTTTCCGCAGCTGGGGTGGAGGCTGAGAACAAGATAATGCGGAAGAACTTGGAACATATCAAGGGTACATCCTTTTTGACTGCTTTCACCGTGCTTTCTGTCTCCTTTCTCCCTTGGTTCAGCAAACATTCATACCTCGGCTCTGCCGGGCCAACACACGATTTCAGCATTGCTTGAAGAAAGTGTGCACGTGCCTGACATGATGCTGCATTTTCTCGAACAAGCAGGACAACACCAAGCCGAGCTGAAGAAGAAAGATGACGAGATCGCCCTTCTCCGGACCAAGGATGATGAGATTGCCAGGCTGAAGGCTGAGATGGCGAAGATGAAGGCGCAACATCAAACCGAGCTAAAAACGGCTCGCCAGGACTACACCGAAGAGCGTGAGCGCCTCAACCTCCAAATTGCTAAGGATCGTGAGCTTCTTCATGAGGCCGACGTCAAACTTGAGTCGGCTAACGCCGAGCTTGAGCAGATTCGGAAGAGGCGTGATGATTGCACCAAGAAATTGACCCGGATTCACAGCCACATCTCACGTAACTTCTTTTCCATTATCCGCCTTATTTCTCCAGGTTCGTTCCTATGTCTTGTTTTTCAACTTCGTCTTTTGCCTTGCTTCTCAGGCCACTTTCCAGAGGGTACTGCTATTGCTAGTGATGTTGTTGCCAATTTCCGCCGAGAGAGGGGTACTCCCGCTAATCCTGACGGTGCGATCATTCCCTTAGACATGGAGGACCTATTGGTCAGCCTGTCCTCTCGCGTGGAAATCATTAAAAACTACGGCAAAGATCTCCTTGACGTTTCAGTCCGAATCTTCAACACGTTCTGGCCCGCTGATGACACTCCAGAGAGAGTTGCGCATCTCGCTGAAAAGCTTTCGGAAATCGAGACCCAGCTCGACCTCTGGAGAGAGTCCCCCGGACGTGCCGCAGCTGATACTATCCTTCACCACATTCTTACGTGGTACGAGAAGATTGATCTCAGCCTCCTTACACGCGTGCACACAGGATCCAGATGGACCAATGACCCGGAGTGGGTGGCTCGGCGCCAGGCTTGCACCCATAGTCTTATTGAATATGCTCCAATTCACGACTGGACTGAGGGTCCGAGCTTCCTAGAAGTTGCTGGCGAAGAAGAAGTTGAGAACGTTGAAGATGATTCGGGTGAGGACGAAGAGGACACTGCCTCGGATATCGAAGAGGGCGAAGATGATGCCGAACTTCCTCCCGCTGCTTCTAAGTAAAAAACACTTGAAAACCTATGAGATCCCCGGTATGCCAGGTGGAATTGTATTCCAAACATATGTGATATTTTGCTACTAAGTGCTTATGCCTAATTAACTTGGGCATAGTCCCTGAGTTTCTTTTCTTGTTCGTTCAATCTCTTGGCTCGGTTCGTGTCTACCTTGGTTCGGTTTTACAACTTACGAATCCGAGCTTGAAAAATTGTCTTAACAATACTGGGAAACTTTTAGGCTTAGCTCAAAAATAGAACAACATAATAACTTGAAAATGAATACTCGGTTAGTCCGAAAAACAAACATCGGCTCGAATAAATTATTTTCCTTAATCGTTTTTCATGTGCTACGCAATTCCAAACTTGTTCTCTTGCTTGCCATGAAGCCAATTCTTGTTGGACAGCAGCAAGTCGAAGAGTTGGGTTCTTGGTGCTCGCACATTACTAATCCGAGTTAAGTAGAATAACTTATTCCAGCTGACGCGTGAAAAACAACAAACAATATTAAGGTAGTCCCCGAGTCACTGCTCGAGGTACCAACATTTCATTGATAAGCTCATTGCCGACGTACATACCGACATATGAGAAGACTCGGATACATACGCTTCTTTAGCTAAGTGTAGAAAGGATGAAGTAGAGCTATATTCCATGGTCGCTTAGACTCCTCTCTGGACCTGTCCGCCTTGTTCTTTTCATGTGGCTTTGCATCTATAAGATAGTAAGAATCATTGTGTAATGCTTTGCTCACGATGAACGACCCTTCCCATGGGGGGGATAACTTATGCATGCTCGTAGTACGTTGTACCAACCGGAGCACCAGTTCGCCTTCCCGAAAGACCCGGGGGCACACTTTCCGGCTATGATAGCGTCGGAAATTTTGCTGATATATGGCTGATCTGGACAGTGCCAGTTCTCTCGCTTCTTCCAGCAGATCAACATCATTTTGTCGGGCTTCTTGCACTTCGGCTTCTGTGTATTGGGTGACCCTAGGCGAATCATGCTCTATGTCGGCTGGTAACACAGCTTCTGCCCCATATACCAAAAAGAACGGCGTATAGCCTGTCGATCGATTTGGAGTTGTTCTTAAACTCCACGGTACCGCTGGTAGTTCTTCTATCCAGCACCTCGCGGATCTTTGCAGCGGCTCAATGAGCCGGGGTTTTATCCCGGATAATACTAATCCGTTGGATCTCTCCACTTGTCCGTTCGATGCGGGGTGGGCTACTGAGGCTATGTCCAGCCGGATCTTCTTATCTCGGCAGAAACGCGCAAATGCTCCTTCCGCAAAGTTTGTGCCATTATCAGTTATGATACTGTGGGGATAATCGTACCTCAAGATTATATCTTTGAGAAACGTTACGGCCGTAGCTCCATCACATTTTCTTATAGGTTTTACCTCAATCCATTTTGTAAACTTGTCGACCATGACCAGAATGTGAGTCATGTTTCCCCTTGCTGGTTTGAACGGGCCAACCATATCCAAGCATCTTACGGCAGATGGCCAAGTGATTGGTATGGTCTTGAGTTCCGACATTGGCATATGTGTCTTGGTGGCATACCTCTGACAACCATTACACTTTCTCACCAGATCTTCCGCTTGCTCTAACGCATTCGGCCAGTAGAATCCGTGCCGGAAAGCTTTTGCTACCAAGGCTCGGGATGAGGCATGATGCCCGCATTCCCCCTGATGTATATCTCGGATGATTTCAAGTCCTTCTTCAGGGTCAACACATCGCTAGAGTAAATTTGTCACACTTCTTTTGTATAGTTCGGAATTGATGATTGTGTAGGCCTTTGCCCTCCTCTGTATTTTCCTGGATAGCACTTCCTCAGTGGGTAACGTTCCGTCCCTCAGGAATTGAAATATAGGCAATGCCCAAGCTGGTATTGCTCGTACAGGGAACACATCCTCATCAATCTCCATCTGATCCACTGGCATAACTTCAACCAGACCACGCTGAGCAGTCCCCGGGTCTTGCGAAGCAGTCCCCGGGTTTACCGAAGTAGTCCTCGGATTTGCCGAGGTAGTCCCTGGGTTCAGCGCTCCACTTCCCGTGTCTACGTCCATGGGCACAGCTCCTGATTCTATGTCCTCCGGGACGTAGATTGACTCGGATTATGGGGACGGCCTGATGGATGGTTTCCTGAGGTGCTCTAATGCCACACCCGGTGGAATTGCTTGTCGGGTTGACCCGAGCTTCGACAGCATGTCGGCAGCCTCATTTTCCACCCGGGGTACATGGTGAAATTCACATCCCTCAAAGTAACCAGATATTTTCTGCACATGAAATCTGTACAGCGCCATGTTTGGACCCAAGGCGTCCCATACTCCTGACACTTGCTGCACCACCAAATCCGAGTCGCCAAAGCATATGATCCGACGTATTCCAATTTCTTTTACTACCTTAAGCCCATGCATAAGTGCTTCAGACTCAGCGACATTATTTGATGCGGTGAAATGGATCTGCAGCACATATCTCAACTGGTCCTTCTTTGGCGACGTGAGTACAACTCTGGCACCTAGCCCGGTTTTGGTCTTTGATCCGTCAAAGTGCATTCTCCAATAGTTCGGATCCGGAAATGGTGGTTCGTATTGTACCTCGGCCCAATCCACCAAGAAGTCCGCCACAACTTGAGATTTGATGGCCTCTCTTCTATCATACTGCGGCGCATAAGGTGCTAGCTCAATTGCCCATTTTGCAATTCTGCCACTGGCATCCTTGTTACTCATTATCTCAGATATGGGGGCCTCACATATGACTCGGATAGGGTGCTACTCAAAGTAGTGCTTCAGTTTCTTGGCGGCCATGTACACGCCATATGCCACCTTTTGGTAATGTGGATGGTTCTGCTTTGAGGCTGACAGCACCTCGCTCAAGTAATACACCGGCCTTTGCACCGACTTACCTTCCTCATCGCGCTCCACCACTATCACTGCACTTACAACTCGGTTGGTTGCGGCTATATAAAGCAACATTGGCTCCTTCGATAGTGGTGAGGCTAGTACTGGTGCTGTGGCTAACATTTTCTTCAGGTGGGTAAAGGCTTCGTCGGCCTGTAGCGTCCAAATGAACTTATCCGACTTTTTCATGAGTTGGTAAAGAGGCAATGCCTTCTCTCCCAACCGGCATACAAACCGACTTAACAAGGCCAGGCAACCTGTGAACTTCTGGACATCGTTAAGACACTTCGGCAGTTCCATTCGCTCGATGGCCCGGATCTTAGTTGGATTAACCTCGATACCTCGGCTGGAAACCAGAAAACCAAGCAGTTTTCCAGCCGGGACACCGAATGTGCATTTTTCCGGGTTAAGTTTCATCCGGAACCTCCTTAGGTTCGCAAATGTCTGCCTGATATCGTCAAGGAGCGTTTTGCTTTCCTTGGTCTTGATAACCACATCATCCACGTACACCTGTACATTTTGACCTATTTGGTCGTGCAAACATTTTTGCGTACATCTTTGGTACGTTGCACCTGCATTACGTAAACCAAACGGCATGGTGTGATAGCAATAAGCCCCATACGGGGTTATAAATGCATTCTTTATTTGATCATCCGGATTCAGAGGTATCTGGTGAAAACCTGAATATGCATCAATGAACGACAACAGTTCACATCCAGCAGTTGAGTCTATGACCTGGTCTATTCTTGGCAACAGAAATGGATCTTTTGGACACGCCTTGTTCAGGTTCGTGTAATCGATACACATGCGCCAAACCACTGCCACGTTCGGGTCATCCTTCTTCTTTTACACCAACACTGGATTGGATAGCCAATCCGTGTAGAGAACCTCCATGATAAATCCTGCAGCTAGCAACCGAGCTATCTCATCCCCAATGACTTTCCTCCTATCTTCGGCGAAGCGGCGGAGAGGTTGCTTCACCGGCTTAGCTCCGGGTCTCACATTTAAAGAGTGCTCGGCCAACTCCCTCGGAACACCTTGCAAGTCCTGTGTGGACCAAGCAAAAATGTCCCGATTCTCACGGAGGAAGCTGACGAGCTCGCTTTCCTATTTATCATTTAACCCGGCACCAATCGTTACGGTGCGCTCTGGGAACATGTCATCAATAGGAACCTTCTTGGTATCTTTTGTGGCCTGGAAGGAGACACTTCCATGCGGGTTACTCAGCGCCGGCATATACTGCTGCGCGGACTGAGCCAACGCAGCCACCTCTTGAATTTTCCTTTTTTCCTGCACAATCACCAATGACTCGGCTAAGTTTGATCCAGCCGACGCACACTCCATCGAATGTCGGAAATCCCCTGCAATGGTTATCACCCCGTTTGGTCCGGGTAACTTCATCTTCAAGTAGCTAACGTGACAGCTTGCCATGAACTTGTTCAAGGCTGGCCTTCCGAGTAATACATGGTAACCACTTTCCAAGTTCACCACCTCGAACTCCAAATTTTCGGTTCGGCAGTTATCCCTCGTGCCGAACAAGACGTCAACCTGGACTTTGCCTATGGGCTCACAAGAAATGCCGGGCACAATGCCATGAAAAGTTGTCCTCCTGGCCTGCAGCATGTTCTCCGAGATACCCAACTTGCGCATTGTGTCCGCATACATGATGTTAATGCTGCTGCCATTGTCGATCAACACCTTTGAGAATCTTACGTTAATGCTAGGTCCAATGAATGTAGGATCTAGCACCAACGCATACGAACTAGGGCTTGGCATGAGCTTGGGATGATCCCTGATGCTCCAGGTGATTTCTTGATCGGAACAAGGCATGTACCTCGTCACCGTAGGCATCACCGCATTCACCTCCATATGCCTACGCTGCATGCTTTTTCTATCTGTTTCCTCAATGGTGAACACGCAGTAGCTCTGATGGTGCTCTCTGTACTCGTTTCTCCCCTCATTTCCGGGGTACCTCTGATCCGGCGGATGCTGATTTTCCACTTGGTGCACCACGTCCCTTCTCTCATTGTTATCATACCTCGGCGGAGGGGGAGGCAACATCAGCTGTTGCGTGTTTGCTCCGGAGAGCAATTGCTGCCGGGGTAACTCCTGCCAAGGCTGATCATTCCGGGTTGCCTGAGCATTCCCCGAACCGGCCTATTCAATCTTGCGCATCCACTCACATTGCCTCGTGGTATGACCCGCTGGGTTATTCGGATTTGGCGTGTGAAACTTACACAGCTGGTCCAACATCGACTCATAAGTGTACTGCCCTCTTTTGCTTTGGTGTCCACAGCTGATCATTCCGGCCACTGCTTCTTTTGCTTTGGTGTCCAAGTCTTCTTGCCATTGTTTCTTGGGGTCCACTGCCCTCCAGTTTTTTGGCGTTGACTGCCCCCTGCTCCGGGCTGATCTTGATTCACAGCTGCAACTTGGTGCGAACCATATCGATGATCCGGTCTATCATCTGTCCTTTTTCCTCTGTAGTCATTCCTTCAGGATGATCCGGCCCCATCTCTTTGATAGTACTCATCGTTTGACTCGTTCGATACGAGCCTAGGTTGAGTCAGATCACCCAAAGCATACGAATCCGCAATCCGCATCATCTCTGACAACGTAAGTGGAATTTTCCTTTGCAACTTCATCCACAACTCGCTTCCATACCTGCGCCCTTGTGCAAACCATGCTATGGCCTGCGATTCAATCACGCCCTCACACGAATTTCTCACAGTGCACCACCGGGTTAAAAACTCCCGATCCGTCTCATTTGGCCTTTGCTTGCACATAGCTAGGGTTTGTGGCCTGTTCGGCCTTTGATACGTACTCGAAAAATTGCTGATGAACATCTCCTCGAAGTCTATCCAACAGTTGATGCTTCCTGGTGGCAAATTGTTCAACCACACCCTTGCTGGGCCTTCCAACATCTGGGGTACATACCGTACATCCCATCTCAGGTTGCCAGTGGCAATTTTAACTGCTCTAGCATAATTTATCAGCCAATCCTCCGGCTTTGTACTGCCGTCGTATGTCTTCGTGCCCCTGGGTAACTGGAAGTTGGGTACTGGTGGCTCTTTCATGATCCGGGGTCCAAAACATGCTAGGCCCGGTGGACCTTGGCATTCAATTTGTTCCGACCTATACAGTCGATCTAGTTTTAACCTGGCATCATCCGGCATCAAATCTCTGCTTCCCAATCTTGATCCTATCGCGTGGTAGTCTTGCCTCGGGTATCCCGTGTTTGCCATTTCCGAGTCTCCATAATTATACCTGTCTTGTTCTTGTGGAGCGGCTTTCTGTTGCATACCTCGGCCGACACTTTGCTCTTGCCTTGGTATATTCTGCTGCTGCGGTTGTCCTGCTCCAGCCGAGTCTCGCTGTCCGGCATTGCTGTTGACAACGTTCCCTTGACCGGCATTGCCTTGGTTGCGGTTACCTCGGTCAGCTTCACCTCGGCTCACACTCTGTCGATCATCATTTCTCTGCGCTTCTTTTCCTTTCCCTGCCCGCGTTGGGTCATACGGTATGATCTTTTTGTTCCGTCGAGCCGAGGTTACTACCTCCTCTCTCCTGGGCCATCATGAGGGGATGATGCGGCTCCAGCGGATTTCTCTGGGTTACCCACCACCGAATGGACCATCTTGGAGGCTCCAGCTCTCTCCAGGTTAGCTCTGAGTAGTTCCTCGTTTTGCCTGTTCGCAATCCGAACCAACTCGTTGACCCTATCTTGCTGTCTTTGTCGGGCTTCACCCGTTAGACCCTCCAACTGGGATGCTGCTGCATCCGCTGCTCTGAGGTTCTTTTCCGGGGTACTATACCTCGGCAGCCCCATAGACAAACAGTTTTCCGATACCTCAATTCCAGTATCACCCTCTCGGTTCATCTCGCTCATGAGATTTCTCCCCTTCACTTTTACTGCGTCCACTTTGTTCGCTTTCGCGTACTCACGCAGCGTCATATTCAATGACTGCTGAGCCACGGCTATTTTCTTTGCGCCCTCTAGGATTTTCTGCCTAGTTTCTTCCAGCTCGGCCTGCGCTCGAGCCGGATCTACCGCTGCTATTACAGGGTTTGCCAAGCTATCCATTGCTTCCCTCAACACGTTCTCTGGCCTCTCTAGTGGAGGACCTCTACCTTTCCTCGGTGCTTTCGGTGTTACCTCCGGATCTGGCGCCGGAGCCTTGCTCGCGCCCGCACCTGGCGCACTCATCATCACCTCCACATGGTCCGGGGAGCGAGCGATACGCGTCCTGGGAACCACGGTGAGGGGTGGCTCCCCCGCGTCGACGACGTGCCGCGGATGAACACGCGACACGTCCACAGTGAAGTAGACCTTGTGCGTGCCGAGCTTGATGAAGAGGCCGTTGCGCGGAAGAGGGCGCGTGCCGAAGCAGCCAACGTTGTCGCTGACGAAGTCCCACGCTCCAAAGCGCTGAACGAGCCCGGAGACGATGCGTTCGCCGGTGCCGATGATGTTTCCCGTCCGGATTTTGACCCCTTCTAGTGCCGCTAGCCCCACGGTGGGCGCCAACTGTCGTGGTGGTGACACGGCAGATGCCATGGATAGGCTAAAGGTGGGGACTTATACACGCTAGGGGAATCCAGGGAGGGATAGTGAAGTGATTCTCCACACAGAAGTTTGTATTGATTTTCCTCCCAGGTTACAAGTGCTCCTAGAGCTGTATTCGTGAGAGGAGGAAGAAGGATCTCCCTTACTCTCACCCACGGATTACGCCCGAAACCCTGGCCCAAACAGAATAGTAGAAAGACCAACCCCCTCTATAGAAGCCCTAGCCCCCCTTTATAGGGGAGGCTCGGTTTCTGCCTAGGGCATACGTGGAGGCATATTCCTAAGAATATGCCTCCTCCCAAAGTGGTAAGCCGACCGGGGTCCTTTTTCCCCCGCGTCACACATGCTTTAGCTACGTGAGCCTCTGCGGCGCCCTCGTCAGCCGACACGGGCGTCGTCACGCTTGTCGGCCACGCCTCGGTGGTCCTGTCCTTGCTTGCTTCGGTCAGGCAGTGCGTATCGGGGCTCCTTTTGACCAGCGAGATTCCTTCCTTCTCCTAGAAGCTTGCTATGACCCGAATGATGGTTCATCCGGCCACACCTGTTCGTGCATATAAGTAAAACATGCACTTCCGACTCACTGCTTAAGTCGGATGAGACCTAGTTAGGCGAATGCCCCCAGGTCCGGATTACCCCGTGATTCGGCCTGCCTTGAGGTGACCCGGCCAGCATCCGCTTTGACCTTGCCGAACCTCGGCTAACTTGGCCTTTATACCCCGGCATGACCCTACCCGGGGGTATCCCCCCAACACTTCCCTCGAAAATACTACGATACACCCCCTATACTTGTGGGTCATCAGACCTTCATTGTTGGAACTTCAAAGAAGCTTCAGGATAGTCATAGGTTGCTGATTCATAATGCAGATAAGGAGAGGGATTAGCTCAGGGAAGACAAGCAGAAGCTAGACTACTACATTGCGGGTCTGTTGAAGGAACTGAAGAACGTGCGCGAGGGTGAACAAAGACAGACTATAAAGGATAAAGGAAATTCTAGATGAATAATCTATGCCGTGCCAATGCCTGAAACTAGTTAACTATAAGACTTGCAGTTCCACTTTCTTAACTAAGACAAACTCCATCCTCGTGCAAATTAATTTCAAACAAACACATATCGTGCATAGAGTTAAGTAAACATTTAGGAAATCACCACTACAGAGGATAAAATATGCAATTCATTACTAAATAGACATGTGTTGGGTTCAAGCGAGCTTGGCCCGGAGCTGCTCGTTTTCCTCCCTAAGATAGGCGAGCCCCTTCAGTACTTTGTCGTGCGCCTGCCGCAGGTTCCAGCGCTCCGTCAGGGATTCAAGAAGTTGGTCCGTATCCATACGATTTTCTTTCATGAGCCCATTCATGTTCTCTGACTGCTTACTAGTGGAGGTGCAACCTTCGATGTGAAGTTTCTCCCAGCCGGCGTTTACCTCCTTCAGTTTCTGGCACTTGTCAAAAAGGACCACGACTTCAGCGTGTAGGTGGTCAAAGGACACCTTCTGGGAATTATGCTTCTCCCTTTGGATGGCTATATTGTCATTTAGCCAGGTTGACAGGTCCTAGTTGAGCTTTCGCCTCTTTCCCTACAACAAAAATATATAGTATGATTTGTTAAGTTCACCAGGACAAGGTGGTCAGTTTCCATAATTAACTGAATCGACTAGTGGCACTGTCATAATTTCAAGGAAGAAGCAATATAGGACTATTCAACATTTTATTAATCTACTAGTGGCAATGTCATAATTTCAGTTTCAAAGCAAATAAGGTTTATCTGCAGTTTTGTGTGCTCTGGGTTTTTCCCATGTCACCAAATAGTAGTGCCAAACTCATAATGTAGAAACCCATGTCCAGATACATAATGGAAAGAGCTCATGGTGTCAACTCATGAACATGAACACCTACACATGTCCCGATAGATAAGGAGTTTCCCTACGATTCTTCTTTCGCCCTATAACAGAAATCAGACTTGGGCATTGCTCCTTGAACCCTAATTATTACAAAAAGAGTGGAGCACAAACTGATATCCGTGCCCCCTCTAATGGGAATCAGACTTGGGCATTGCTCTGATACGCCTCTATACAAGCCCTTGACTCCATGTTCTCTTTCCGAACACCCTCGAGTACGGTGATCCCTCTGCTCATGTTCTCCTTCATCTCTTTCACTGCATACATGCAACAGTTCCTGTCATGGTAGGCTCGGATGGTAGCCTTGGTTTCCTCGACGCGTCCTCTGAGTGCCTCGGTGACCGCGTCCTGCAGGAGGGTGCACCTTATCTCGAGATTCTTCTTCTCCTCCATGAGCTCGTTGATT
The DNA here is from genome assembly GCA_910589775.1 of Avena eriantha. Lineage (NCBI taxonomy): Eukaryota > Viridiplantae > Streptophyta > Magnoliopsida > Poales > Poaceae > Avena > Avena eriantha. Next base: position 461,413,162 of record OU342742.1, read on the forward strand.
ATCTTGATGGCATGTTCTTGCCTGTTCAAGTTACATTCGAGCACTTTCTGCAGCCTCATGATGTCACGTGCAAAATCTAGCGATATCTCCTCCTGCACAGATAAACGCTTGAGTAGGTCCCATTACCTTGGGTGAGGGAGCGTGCAAGCTCATGTTGGTTGTCAACCTTGGCACTTATCGCGGCCACCTTGTCACGGTACTCGGCCTTCGATCGCTGCATCGTTCATATTAGTTGAAATAGAAATTATAAAATTACACTCCAGGTTCTAGGTGAATACTAATACAAATCACACAATACCCATTGAATCTATGGACAACAGTATTAAAAATGGACCTAGATATCCAGTCATAATCACGATAAACTAATCCTAATCACAAAATTCCCATTTAATCTATGAATAGCAGTATTAAGGAAAGACCAAGAGATCCAGTCATAATCATGAAAAAATTACAACTCACAAAAAAACTCAATGCACGGCGAACACGATCTAAGAAATCCACATTACAACTGAGAAAAATAACAATGTGGAGATTTTCTACCTCGCTGAGACATGGAACGAGACCAAACGGGTCCAGCAAAGTTGTCGTCGTGGTGGATTATGGTTCCATGGCCGGCCTGTAATACATAGAAGAGGAAGAGAAAGAAGAAGAAGAAGAAAAAAAAGAAGGAGAACAAGATCATGATGGAGAAGGAGATGGAGAAGAAGTAGAACAAGAATACCGTACCGGGAGGAGCCCTCGCCTGCTAGAACATTCGGCGGCATTGTCGGGAGAGATTGGGCCTCCGTGAGAGGGGGCTTGAGGGACCAGTAGAGAAAGAACTGCTTGGCAGCGAGCTCTCTCCTTTTTATCCGTGAGGATGGTCGACCGGCCTCTCCTAAGAGGAGCCATGGCTTGCAGGAGGAGGGAGGGAGCAGTAGAAGGAAGAAGAGAGTGATTAGTGTGGGAGAAGAGTCAAAGAGTACATGACGTGGTCCAGTAGTACTACTACTATTATACAATACCGCCATCTACGCCCTACATTCTCAAAGAATCCAGGGATAGGGAATCGATGGGACTTGTCTTTATTGCGATGGACAGTTCAATGGTCTTCTACGCCACGTAAAATCTAGTATATAATAAAAGGAGTGCGAACTTACCCTTAAAAAGTGAGTGGGGCCAGGTGGTAATCGGGAATCGGCGTTCACGTCCCGCATGCATGTGTCAAGTGTTGACGGGGCAATGACACGCGCAACTACTGCACGGTCACATCGGCATGTCGAACTCCATGTCGACAGGCACACATGGGATATTTACGAGTCTAGAATACACTGTTCCACTTTTGTTGTGCTCAAATTATGTTCAGTACGCGAGATAATCATTTTTTTAATAATGGACAAATGCATGCGTGTGCACGATGCACAAAACCGCTGCTCGCCCTTTGATCAGATCAGCACCCAACTTTGTGTACCCGCCATCGCTCATTCCCAAAAACTTCCTCGAGCACGATGGCCCCTTGCCGTGTCAATGGTAGATCCAAGCCAAACACTGACTGCACTACATCCCTTGCTCTTCGTGGCATCATTCGCGTTCGCGAGTCACCTACTAAGGCAGCAAATCGTATCCCACCGCGCCAGGATCCATAAACATCGGCACTCGAGGACACTATGACGTTGAAGCTCGTATCGGCCGCGCAGGACAAGCGTGGGGTACCTGCAGCGACGGACGAGCACAAAGTTGTAGCCAGGACATGGTCGCATCTTGCACCGGCGAGTACGGACAAGAAGAGGAATGAGAGGAAGACTAGGAATAAGAGAGGAGATATCTATTTCGACGATGTAGCACCCCGATAAAATCACTACTAGAAAATCGCGTGTTGTTTTTATTTTTATGCATCATCATGACCACATGCTCATGTCATCATGCCACATTGTATTTTGAGCATCGACATGTCATCATGTATGGTTTGCCTACTTTTGTTTTCTAAAATATCCCCCTTCTTTATTCAAATCAAAACCCCGGTCTCTTCCGGATATTTTGTTTGTCTAAAAACAAATTACAAACATCTCTTAAAATAATAACCAAAATTTATATTAATTTTGGGAGGGAGCCAGCCAAGCCCAAAAGCCCAGCCGGCCACCTCCAAACCCTAACTGTGGGGCCCTGGATTATCCTCCGAGGATCCCTGTTATGCATACAACCACGATCCCATGATCAGTTAGTCGTGGCACATAACCGACAAGTATCACTACATCATCCGAGAATATACCGAATTTACAAAACTTACATAAATGCCGTCATGGCTACATCAATACTCAGCAGCGGGCTTCATCGAGAGTAGAGCCCGAGCCATGCCTTAACCTACAAGCAACTGACTGGGAGAACGTCCTAGCTCGCATAGTCGCCCTCCTCGCTTCTTCTTGAGATCTGGCCAAGTTAATAGCCAGGGACAATGCCAGTGAGTACATTGAATGTACTCGCAAACCACCCTAATATATTAATAATAATAACATGAGGATATGCATTTTGGCTGTGGTAGTAGGAGGGCTCCAAGATGGGTTCTTTTCCAAATAGTTTCTCTTGTAGATATAACATCTACAAATTTTTGTTGAAAACTTTTGTAACCCATTTTGGAAACCTTTTTGAAATGTTTTGGAAAAACATTAGGACTAGGTCACCCATTTTCTCCTTTCTCCCGGTCGTCCCACGACCAAACTCCTTCTATACCTCTCTGACCATCCCATGGTCAAAGCAGGTATCCTTCCCGACCATCCCATGGTCAAAAAAATTTCAAAGCCTTTGCTTTTCCGAAATCCTTTTTGAAAACAAAACTAGCACCGCTCTACAAAAGTTTGTCCAACCCGTCCTGAACCGCGGACACGGCTATTCGAAAATATTTACACTCTGCAGAGGTTGTACACTTTACCCACACCATTCGAGTACCCTACCCTGATCTTCACCGATCGTGGGTTGAGTAACCGATCAAGACTCTCCAGGAACCCACTCCAATATAAGTGCCTACCTTATGGGTGTTAATCCCCTCAACGTCGGGACGTCGGGCGAGGACCAACCGGAGCGCTTTTTCCACTCCTCGAGAGTGTGCGCTTTCAATGAGGGGCCCATAGTAACGCGTGGAGGCCCGCCGACCCTTTGTTCTTTCTCTAGGTCCCACATTTATCAGAGAAGGCCCACCCTCCAAGGATCCCCGATCCCCTGTAGTTGTTGCGAGGTAGCTTATACCGGAATAGACAACCATCAGATCTAGCCCTGTCCCATACCAGAGTAATGTGGTTGCACAGGGTTAAGTTGTTATAGCTAGACTGTTAAAAACCAGGTGCATTTTCGTAAACCTTTTTCCTCCGGTTTTCCTCCATCATTTTGTAAAACAAAAGTTTCTTCCTTTTTCAACAACTCTTGGGGAGGTCCCACCTCACCAAGGTTTTATCAGAAAACATGTGGTACAAATCTTTTTGTGGGGTCTTCCCATCCTCGAGTTTTGCTTCGGCTAAAACGGGGTCTCCAAAGGGGCATGGTGTAATCCACCATCTACCATACTAGGGGCAAGTAGGTATCATCAAGAGGGTTGTACTTAGTAGTACCATTGAGTAATTATTTGGAGGAGCCAAATCATTATCATATCTATATATATCCATATATAGCAAAACAATGCAATTTTAATAAAAGTTGATAAAGCATGCATAAGTAAAATAGTAGGACAAGGCTTATGAGCAAGAAGGTGGCTTGCCTGATGATCAGCAATATGGAAATATGTCCCTAGACTTCTTCTTAGAATACCATAATAATAACCATAATAATTACCACTTCTCTTGCTCTCCGATTTCATCACAACTATCGTCGTCTAAACATCACATGCAAACAAACAAGGGAACAATCAACACACGGCTTGCAATCACCAAAACAATATAGCAAACAAGGTATAATATCAGGTTAATACTCAGATGGTTTTGGGAGGATTGGAAGTAGGAGATTGGGATGGCCTTGGAGAAGGGGATGAAATTCCCTTAGAATTTATAGTCTAGGAAATACCTAAGAGATGGGTTTTGGACCAAGACATAATCTGTATGACCACATTGTGAAAACATGTTACCAACAGATAGGATTTGATAAAATGAAACCAACAAAAGTGGTTTCACTATTTTATCACTTTTCTTTATTTAGTTATGATTTTTCTAGTGAAATAACTTCTAGTTTTAGGGAATAATTCACCAGAAGAGTTCCAGAGCTTGTTCACTGAGAATTGGAATCAGGTCAAGAAAATTACCAGAATGTCCTCAGGAAATTCCCAAAGGCAGTTCTGTACACGACTTACCTTTTTCACCAGATTAAATCTATAGTAGATTTTAATTTTATTCCAATGACACGATGCAGATATTTAGAATACCTTTCTGTTGAAATTAGAATCACCCTTTTTGGAGCTGTATAGCTACTGTAGTGAATTTAGAGGTGAATAAACCATGCACAGAACAGTTTAATTCACAGAAAAACATTCAAGGCTCAGTAAATCAGGGGCTCTTGGATTTGGATAGGCCTTACTGTACCACATCACAGGGAGTTGGATTTAGGTCAACACCTCTATTGGTTTGACCTAGAGAATTTATCTAAGGCAGGAACCACTAGCTTTTGTTATTTTTTACTCAAGCTAACCTACTGTTCACCTTGGCATGAGACCAAGGTCCAGAGATGGGTACATCCAAAAACTACCAGTGGCACTTGATTTCATTCGAAAAGGATATGTACCACTCCTAAAGGAATTTATTTAGTGACAACTATACTCTTTAGAAGATTAAATGCCAAAAAAATAATAAAGATTATTTTTGGCCAGGGGCTGATTCTGCATGTTGTACAGAACACTTGGGTACTTGATAAAAATTAGATTGGGACCAAACAACTGGTTTACCATTTTTATTTTGAATTAAAACAAACAGCCTAATAAATAGATATGGATAAAAAGAAAAGAGGCAAGGGTGGCCGGGCTGGATTCTGTAGCCGTAGTGGGCCGTTCAGGGATGAATCGGCCCACCCGGGGTGGGGGCAGCGTGCGGGGGTGGGATCCAAAATCCCCGCCGTGGGGCCCACACGCAGCCACACGACGGGACGAAGAGGTACGGGGCGCCTCCGGCCGTTCGATCAAGTGAAGATCGACGGCCACAGGCCGTCTTCAACCTTCGATTGGGCAAAACAGAGCGGGAAACCCTAGGGCGTCGGGCGGCGGCGGGGGAGCTCACCTGAGGCCATGCGGGCGATGGGGGAGGCGTGGAGGTGATGCGGTAGATGACGACGATCCTGGAGAGGGGCGGCATGGCTAGTTTTGACGCCGGAAGGTGGCTCACGTGGTGGTGGCCGACGGAGATCGTTCGGGAGATTGCCGGCGGCGATGGTAGGAGCGGTCCTGGGCAAAACAGAGGGTAGGGTTAGAGAAAGGAGGAGGAGGCGGTCCTGTAGACCAGCATGTAGAGGAGAGGGAGCACGGGGGAGGGAGCTTAGCTCGGGGGGAGGGAGAAGGCCGAAGCTTCTCCCTTGCTCTCTCTCGAGCAGGGCAGAGCAGAGGAGGGGGAGAGGGGTGTTCTAGGTGTGAGGTAGATGGGTAGGAGGCAAATGAGGCCAAGGGGGAGAGGGGTACTAGCTGGTGGAGCTATATACCGAAGGGGGAGGGATCATGGTGGATCTAGTCCATGGAGTATGGGGGAGGGAAGGGAAAACAAGGGGCTGGTTACTGTGGGCGTGGGGAGTGGTATCTGGTGTGTGCTTAGGGCAGAGGAGAGGTGGAAGGGCTGCTGCCAACTGGGTCCTACTTTCTAGTCTCTCTCTCTCTCTTTCTCTCTCAAGCACATGGGACAGGGGAGAGTGGATGCTACAGTAGCTTAGCAACAGTGCAGCTCGACCAGAGAGATGTGCTGGGGTAGTGGAGGCTTACTGTGGAAGGCTTGAGGGGTTTTGACTTGATAATGATCAACATCTTGCAAAATAGACAAGAGGGTAAATGTAGATGATCATGATGGAAGTCTCAATTCTCGGCTTAGGAAAGATGAAATAAGGATGCTGGTGGATAGAGGGGGTTGAGATACCCCTCTAGGAATCGTATCTTGGACGCTTCGTGATAGGGCAACACCTGAGTTCTTCTGATTGCGAGGATTCCGCCGGTAGAGCGATATTGTAGTCTCCTCTTGTTTGCTGGTAGTTGCTTGTCTTCTTCTTGTGCTCATTGTCTTCACCGAGTTCTAGATCCTAGTTATTTAAAACCATAGGATTGAAGTTTGGATGAGAGATAGAGGAAACCATTTTCGAAAGCATTTACTTAGAGTAAGAGAAGAAGTAGAACTTTTTGGAACTCATTGAGAAACTAGTTTTCGAAGGCCGGGGTTTTCAAAAATAAGGTTCCTGTCTAGCGACCATGCTAACTAAGGTTCTCCTACAGTCAGGATGGCTCTGATACCAAGTCTGTGGGGCCCCCGGATTAATCCTCCGAGGATCCCTGTTATGCATACAACCATGATCCCATGATCAGTTAGTCGTGGCACATAACCGACAAGTATCATTACATCATCCGACAATATACCGAATTTACAAAACTTACATAAATGCCGTCATGGCTACATCAATAATCCGCAGCAGACTTCATCAAGCGCAGAGCCCGAGCCATGCCTTAACCTACAGGCAACTGACTGGGAGAACGTCCTAGCTTGCATAGTCGCTCTCCTCGCTTCTTCTTGAGATCTGGCCAAGTTAATAGCCAGGGACAATGCCAGTGAGTACATTGAATGTACTCGCAAACCACCCTAATATATTAATAATAATAACATGAGGATATGCATTTTGGCTGTGGTAGTAGGAGGGCTCCAAGAGGGGTTCTTTTCCAAATAGTTTCTCTTGTAGATATAGCATCTACAAATTTTTGTTGAAAACTTTTGTAACCCATTTTGGAATTCTTTTTGAAAAGTTTTGGAAAAACATTAGGACTGGGTCACCCATTATCTCCTTTCTCCCGGTCGTCCCACGACCAAACTCCTTCTATACCTCTCTGACCATCCCATGGTCAAAGAAGGTATCCTTCCCGACCATCCCATGGTCAAAACATTTTCAAAGCCTTTGATTTTCCGAAATCCTTTTTGAAAACAAAACTAGCACCGCTCTATAGAAGTTTGTCCAACCCGTCCTGAACCGCGGACACGGCTATTCGAAAAGATTTACACTCTGCAGAGGTTGTACACTTTACCCACACCATCCGAGTACCCTACCCTGATCTTCACCGATCGTGGGTTGAGTAACCAATCAAGACTCTCCGGAAACCCACTCCAATATAAGTGCCTACCTTATGGGTGTTAATCCCCTCAACACCGGGACGTCAGGCGAGGACTAACCGGAGCGCTTTTTCCACTCCTCGAGAGTGTGGGCTTTCAATGAGGGGCCCATAGTAACGCGTGGAGGCCCGCCGACCCTTTGTTCCTTCTCTAGGTCCCACCTTTATCGGAGAAGGCCCACCCTCCAAGGATCCCCGATCCCCTATAGTTGTTGCGAGGCAGCTTATACCGGAATAGACAACCATCAAATCTAGCCCTGTCCCATACCAGAGTAATGTGGTTGCACAGGGTTAAGTTGTTATAGCTAGACTGCAAAGAACTAGGTGCATTTTCGTAAACCTTTTTCCTCCGGTTTTCCTCCATCATTTTGTAAAACAAAACCTTCTTCCTTTTTCAAGAACTCTTGGGGAGGTCCCACCTCACCAAGGTTTTATCAGAAAACATTTGGTAAAAATCTTTTTGTGGGGTCTTCCCATCCTCTAGTTTTGCTTCGGCTAAAACGGGGTATCCAAAGGGGCATGGTGTAATCCACCATCAACCGTACTAGGGGAAAGTAGGTATCATCAAGAGGGTTGTACTTAGTAGTACCATTGAGTAATTATTTGGAGGAGCCAAATCATTACCATATCTATATATATCCATATATAGCAAAACAATGCAATTTTAATAAACAGTTGATAAAGCATGTATAAGTAAAATAGTAGGACAAGGCTTATGAGCAAGAAGGTGGCTTTCCTGATGATCAGCAATATGGAAATATGTCCCTGGCCTTCTTCTTAGAATACCATAATAATTACCACTTCTCCTGCTCTCCGATTTCATCGCAACTATCGTCGTCCAGACATCACATGCAAACAAACAAGGGAACAATCAACACAAGGCTTGCAATCACCAAAACAATACATCAAACAAGGTATAACATCAGATTAATACTCAGATGGTTTTGGGAGGATTGGAAGTAGGAGATTGGGATGGCCTTGGAGAAGGGGATGAATTCCATTAGAATTTATAGTCTAGGAAATACCTAAGACATGGGTTTTGGACCAAGACATAATCTGTATGACAACATTGTGAAAACATGTTACCAACAGATAGGATTTGATAAAATGAAACCAACAAAAGTGGTTTCACTATTTTATCACTTTTCTTTATTTAGTTATGATTTTTCTAGTGAAATAACTTCTAGTTTTAGGGAATAATTCACCAGAAGAGTTCCAAAGCTTGTTCACCGAGAATTGGAATCAGGTCAAGGAAATTACCAGAATGTCCTCAGGAAATTCCCAAAGGCAGTTTTGTACACGACTTATCTTTTTCACCAGATTAAATCTATAGTAGATTTTAATTTGATTCCTTGGACACAATGTAGATATTTGGAATACCTTTCTTTAGAAATTAGAATCACCCTTTTTGGAGCTATATAGCTACTATAGTGAATTTAGATGTGAATAAACCATGCACAGAACAGTTTAATTCACAGAAAAACATTCAAGGCTCAGTAAATCAGGGGCTCTTGGATTTGGATAGGCCTTAGTGTACCACATCACAGGGAGTTGGATTTAGGTCAACACCTCTGTTGGTTTGACCTAGAGAATTTATCTAAGGCAGGAACTACTAGCTTTTGTTATTTTTACTCACGCTAACCTACTATTCACCTTGGCATGAGACCAAGGTCCAGAGATGGGTACATCCAAAAACTACCAGTGGCACTTGATTTCATTCGAAAAGGACATGTACCACTCCCAAAGGAATTTATTTAGTGACAACTATACTCTTTAGAAGATTAAATGCCAAAAAAATAATAAAGATTATTTTTGGCCAGGGGCTGGTTCTGCATGTTGTACAGAACACTTGGGTACTTGATAAAAATTAGATTGGGACCAAACAACTACTTTACCATTTTTATTTTGAATTAAAACAAACAGCCTAATAAATAGATATGGATAAAAAGAAAAGAGGCAAGGGTGGCCGGGCTGGATTCTGTAGCCGTAGTGGGCCGTTCAGGGATGAATCGGCCCACCCGGGGTGGGGGCAGCGTGCGGGGGTGGGATCCAAAATCCCCGCCGTGGGGCCCGCACGCAGCCACACGACGGGACGAAGAGGTACGGGGCGCCTCCGGCCGTTCGATCAAGTGAAGATCGACGGCCACAGGCCGTCTTCAACCTTCGATTGGGCAAAACAGAGCGGGAAACCCTAGGGCGTCGGGCGGCGGCGGGGGAGCTCACCTGAGGCCATGCGGGCGACGGGGGAGGCGTGGAGGTGATGCGGTAGATGACGACGATCCTGGAGAGGGGCGGCACGGCTAGGTTCGACGCCGGAAGGTGGCTCACGTGGTGGTGGACGACGGAGATCGTTCGGGAGATTGCCGGCGGCGATGGTAGGAGCGGTCCTGGGCAAAACAGAGGGTAGGGTTATAGAAAGGAGGAGGAGGCGGTCCTGTAGACCAGCATGCAGAGGAGGGGGAGCACGGGGAGGGAGCTTAGCTCGGGGGGAGGGAGAAGGCCGAAGCTTCTCCCTTGCTCTCTCTCGAGCAGGGCAGAGCAGAGGAGGGGGAGAGGGGTGTTCTGGGTGTGAGGTAGAAGGGTAGGAGGCAAATGAGGCCAAGGGGGAGAGGGGTACTAGCTGGTGGAGCTATATACCGAAGGGGGAGGGATCATGGTGGATCTAGTCCATGGAGCATGGGGGAGGGGAGGGAAAACAAGGGGCTGGTTACTGTGGGCGTGGGGAGTGGTATCTGGTGTGTGCTCAGGGCAGAGGAGAGTTGGAAGGGTTGCTGCCAACTTGGTCCTACTTTCTAGTCTCTCTCTCTCTTTCTCTCTCAAGCACATGGGACAGGGGAGAGTGGATGCTACAGTAGCTTAGCTACCGTGCAGCTCGACCAGAGAGGTGTGCTGGGGTAGTGGAGGCTTGGTGTGGAAGGCTTGAGGGGTTTTGACTTGATAATGATCAACATCTTGGAAAATAGACAAGAGGGTAAATGTAGATGATCATGATGGAAGTCTCAATTCTCGGCTTAGGAAAGATGAAATAAGGATGCTGGTGGATAGAGGGGGTTGAGATACCCCTCTAGGAATTATTTCATATTTTTCCATGACTTATAAGTCCACTTAAATCCATTCATTCAAAAAGTACAGAAGTAGTTTCTAGAAGATCATTTGATATTCTTACATTAGACAAGTGGAGTTTTTGATGTGGGATGATCCCAATTGTGAAAACACACTTAGGGGAATTTTCGCAAGATTTATTGGGGCTTAAAAGTATTTTAAACAATTATTATTCCATTTCAACCATTTTAGAAAATGGGCGAAAAGAAATAATAAAGATCTTCAAAATTATTTATTTTTGAAGTGGGAAGATGGGGTATGATATGTGGATCTCAATTGAGCCAAAAGTTGGGGAAGTGTTTTGGCAAAAACCAAACTTTCCTTTGTGGAAGAAGTATTGGGGGTTTTGCCTATTAAAGGAAAATAAATAGTCTTGGTCTATAATAAATATGGATAATTGTTGATAAATATTGATGATCAAGGTAGATGATGTAGGAAAGGTGTATCAAGCATTTTCAACCTTGGGATTGGAGAATCCAAGTTGATTTTGGTGGAATACCATAGATTAGGGATCTAGGGTGATGTTAATTTTATACCATCAAAACCATGTTAGATCTTAGAGCTCAGAGCTCCCCTTGGGGCATGGGATAGATGGATGGATAGACCAAGTGATTTACATCAACATGGTACAGAGGGTTGATCTTGATCCTACTTGAGCTCACCAAGACAAGCTTTCAAACTTTGAATAAAATAAGCCTGCCAATGCAGGTTATCATCTAGCCTTCAAAACCTTGTGGGTGTAAACAGCTCAAGGATCCAATTGGATCAAGTGAAGTAGGTAATGATAGAACTATATTAATAGAACATAACCAGGCAAAGATTTGGTCCATAGAGGTTTTGATGGTGGTGTGAGCTTCTAGCAAGGTAGGCATGTTGACTAGATTTGCAGGAAACGTTATTATCTTGCCTACAAAACCACCAAGAACAAGTGGGTTGGAGGATGATCTAACCAAGGGAAATAGTGGGCCTTGGTAATACTTAAGATGGTTAACAAGATGGTTCAGATGCATTTTCAAAAATTCACAAGGGTTGAGAAATGGAGGCATTCAAAAAGGTGATGTTGGAAACAAATTTCCAGACTTTGCCAAATTTGGCAGATTTAGGGTTTTTGTCTAGAATGTTGGTGGAGATGATTTTGATGGGTTGCAAAGTACCCAAGCATCATCAAGTGAATTATGTTGGAGTGTAGACTGAGTAGTAGGGATCCTGGCTTGGTACTGGTCTTCATTGACTTGAATGATTCTTGAATGGGTCACTTTAGAAAGGGTCTGGTTAGAGGTGTTAGATGATCACCTAGTAGCTAGGGATCATATCCAGGTTGTATGCTTGCTTAGGGTGGGATGAATTGGAGACATCTTTATCCTAGTGATGAGCTCCTTGAGTAGCTCATACTATCTCCTAAGCAGACAATTCAAACAGCAGATCAAGGCAAGTCATCTTACAAACAATTCAACTACTACTAGGGTTACCACAAAGCTTAGCTTGAGGTAAGGATGGGTATTTTGAAATAGGTTGGAGTTTGAACAAGGTAAGGTCCTTGGTATCTCTACCAAGAGTAGAATTCAAAAGTTTTACAAAAAGGCTTTGTTAAATCTAGAGGTGAAAGTATTAGAAGGTTCTGACTTGAAAACATAAGGAGATAGTATTCTATAGCTCTCCATAGTTTGATCAATAGAAACTACTAAAATAGTTTGTTTTCAAAGGCTTATTGGCTCAGGTTTGAAATGCTAGAACATTTGAGAATATGGAGATTGAGCCAAGATAGTCTTGGTAAATAGCTTTTGTCAACTGGTGTTTAGGTACGGAGTATATCATCTAATACACATTCATATGCATAAGCATATCCAAACAACAAGCAAACACTTCAGCATTAAACAAGAAAAAGTTTTTGTTCCCCCTGATTTTTGCATTCTAGACAACTAATCAGGGTTGCTGAAATTGGGATGTTACAGATGTTTCCCCCTTAAAAGAATATCGTCCCGAGATTCAGGAGAGTAGGGTTAGGGGGTTTTGAGTCGGGTTGATACTAGGTGTCTTACGCGTACTGTCTTACTGACTCTGTCTTTGAAAGTGACTACTTGCCGATGAAGTTGAGTTCCAGTATTCCAGGAGGCATGAGAGTTGAGTAGAGTCTAGTCCTGATTGCGAGGGTGACCTTCTTTTCCTTCCGGAATCTATATCTCGAGAGTTTAGATTCGGCAGACTATCTCGATGCTTGAACTTCATGGAGTACTCGTCGGAGGATAGAATATACGGTTGGGGAGTACCTCGCTCTAAGGATTCACAGCCTTTCCTTGGGGGTGTAGCGTATCATATTTAACGATGTTGGGGTCCAAGCTTCTGGGTTTGCTCCAGGCGAGGGTTTACTCTATTTGTGCGGGAAAGACGCAGGCTTTCCCCCCTTACGATTTGACTGGGGCGGCTTGGGGGTACTCGTCCCTTCCTTCTTGACTTCATTGGTGGTGATTCTGAAGATTGTCGTCCATCTTTTTCCTGTAGTCGAGGTCTTCGGAAGGCGTCCGTGGAGCTATGGCCTGCGGGGCTTATATACTACTATTCTCCATACTTACCCTGGTGGAGTCATTAGAGTTTCACGTCCTCTAAGCATTAAGGACCTTGGGGTTAGTGGTTCGGCGGTCCTTCGGGTGGGTCTTCAGCTAAAGTAGCGAAGGGACTTTGTAGAATCTTCAGTTAGTTTCTCCTCGGATAACTCACGGTTTGTTGCTTGGCGTGAACACTTCGAAGCCGGAGATATTTTATGAAGTATCTTCTGATAGACAATCTTTTGAAGATTTGAGTGGAAACACGTCGTCTTTCCACCTTAGATCTTCACTAAGGTGCTTGAGTGGTGGAGATCTTTTGTCGAGGAGTGCTGACCTGATGCTAGCGGAAGGCTGTATCATCTCGGAGTCTTGAGCTGGGTCTTCGAGTGACGCCTTATTTTATCACCCTTGGCAGGGATGGTTTCCTAACAAAGCCAGTATGGAGTTAGCTCCGGGCAAGCTAGCGGTTTATTACTTTCCTGGCTAGTCTTTAGTTAGGATGGATGCGGTCATCGTCAGAGAAGGGGTCTTCACTCGAATCTCTTGCGTTGCTTCTACTTGAGGGCGGAGTGGACTCGTTGTCTTCATGCTTCCTTGTCTTCATGTTTCTGGAGTATTTGGTCCTTCTGGTGAGGAACTTCTCGTTGGTTTGGGTAGGGTCGACTGGATTAGTTAGTCTCCTGAGGCGGTCAAAACCTCTAATACACTAAAGGTTAATGTGGTTAGGTCTTCACTCCTTGTCTCGGTTGACTTATCGGGTGGTTTCTTGTGGATATCGAGGATTCTTTGGTGATTGCCTTCCGGCTTCAACAAGGGAGTGCGGTGCTATTGACGAGTCTTGCGAGGTGAGTTTGATGGGGTATGCCTTCTTGCTGGGGTGAAATCTTCGAGTTGAATCTGACTTGACGATGTCGAACTCCTGGTTCTTGCGATGCTTTTCCTCTCATATACTCTCGAGGTTAGTCTGGGTCTCAATACCGACAGCAAACACAGGGCTTCCTGAGTTACTAGGTGGGTTATCGCTCCTCGAGTCACATTTCTATGGAGGTCAAGCAAACCAGAACATACAAACAAGGCGAACAGAGCGAGGGAATCGCAATGTCCTCGGCAAACAACACACATCAAGCAACACAGCATGCACTTAGGCAAGAAAACATGGTCAACGCTAGGGACCAAGGAGTTAACTACTCGTGATGTTGGGGAATCCTATTCTTAGGACTATTGATCCTAGATATTGTCTTTCTTCGAGTCGGAGTCACTATCTTTTTGATGAAGCCTTCATCGTATCTTGGACGCTTCGTGATAGGGCAACACCTGAGTTCTTCTGATTGCGAGGATTCCGCTGGTAGAGCGATATTGTAGTCTCCTCTTGTTTGCTGGTAGTTGCTTGTCTTCTTCTTGTGCTCATTGTCTTCACCGAGTTCTAGATCCTAGTTATTTAAAACCATAGGATTGAAGTTTGGATGAGAGATAGAGGAAACCATTTTCGAAAGCATTTACTTAGAGTAACACAAGAAGTAGAACTTTTTGGAACTCATTGAGAAACTAGTTTTCGAAGGCCGGGGTTTTCAAAAATAAGGTTCCTGTCTAGCGACCATGCTAACTAAGGTTCTCCTACAGTCAGGATGGCTCTGATACCAAGTCTGTGGGGCCCCCGGATTAATCCTCTAAGGATCCCTGTTATGCATACAACCATGATCCCATGATCAGTTAGTCGTGGCACATAACCGACAAGTATCATTACATCATCCGACAATATACCGAATTTACAAAACTTACATCAATGCCGTCATGGCTACATCAATAATCCGCAGCAGACTTCATCAAGCGCAGAGCCCGAGCCATGCCTTAACCTATAGGCAACTGACTGGGAGAACGTCCTAGCTTGCATAGTCTCTCTCCTCGCTTCTTCTTGAGATCTGGCCAAGTTAATAGCCAGGGACAATGCCAGTGAGTACATTGAATGTACTCGCAAACCACCCTAATATATTAATAATAATAACATGAGGATATGCATTTTGGCTGTGGTAGTAGGAGGGCTCCAAGAGGGGTTCTTTTCCAAATAGTTTCTCTTGTAGATATAGCATCTACAAATTTTTGTTGAAAACTTTTGTAACCCATTTTGGAATTCTTTTTGAAAAGTTTTGGAAAAACATTAGGACTGGGTCACCCATTATCTCCTTTCTCCCGGTCGTCCCACGACCAAACTCCTTCTATACCTCTCTGACCATCCCATGGTCAAAGCAGGTATCCTTCCCGACCATCCCATGGTCAAAACATTTTCAAAGCCTTTGATTTTCCGAAATCCTTTTTGAAAACAAAACTAGCACCGCTCTATAGAAGTTTGTCCAACCCGTCCTGAACCGCGGACACGGCTATTCGAAAAGATTTACACTCTGCAGAGGTTGTACACTTTACCCACACCATCCGAGTACCCTACCCTGATCTTCACCGATCGTGGGTTGAGTAACCAATCAAGACTCTCCGGAAACCCACTCCAATATAAGTGCCTACCTTATGGGTGTTAATTCCCTCAACACCGGGACGTCGGGCGAGGACTAACCGGAGTGCTTTTTCCACTCCTCGAGAGTGTGGGCTTTCAATGAGGGGCCCATAGTAACGCGTGGAGGCCCGCCGACCCTTTGTTCCTTCTCTAGGTCCCACCTTTATCGGAGAAGGCCCACCCTCCAAGGATCCCCGATCCCCTGTAGTTGTTGCGAGGCAGCTTATACCGGAATAGACAACCATCAAATCTAGCCATGTCCCATACCAGAGTAATGTGGTTGCACAGGGTTAAGTTGTTATAGCTAGACTACAAAGAACCAGGTGCATTTTCGTAAACCTTTTTCCTTCGGTTTTCCTCCATCATTTTGTAAAACAAAACCTTCTTCCTTTTTCAACAACTCTTGGGGAGGTCCCACCTCACCAAGGTTTTATCTGAAAACATTTGGTAAAAATCTTTTTGTGGGGTCTTCCCATCCTCTAGTTTTGCTTCGGCTAAAACGGGGTATCCAAAGGGGCATGGTGTAATCCACCATCAACCATACTAGGGGAAAGTAGGTATCGTAAAGAGGGTTGTACTTAGTAGTACCATTGAGTAATTATTTGGAGGAGCCAAATCATTACCATATCTATATATATCCATATATAGCAAAACAATGCAATTTTAATAAACAGTTGATAAAGCATGTATAAGTAAAATAGTAGGACAAGGCTTATGAGCAAGAAGGTGGCTTTCCTGATGATCAGCAATATGGAAATATGTCCCTGGCCTTCTTCTTAGAATACCATAATAATTATCACTTCTCATGCTCTCCGATTTCATCGCAACTATCGTCGTCCAGACATCACATGCAAACAAACAAGGGAACAATCAACACAAGGCTTGCAATCACCAAAACAATACATCAAACAAGGTATAACATCAGATTAATACTCAGATGGTTTTGGGAGGATGGGAAGTAGGAGATTGGGATGGCCTTGGAGAAGGGGATGAATTCCATTAGAATTTATAGTCTAGGAAATACCTAAGACATGGGTTTTGGACCAAGACATAATCTGTATGACAACATTGTGAAAACATGTTACCAACAGATAGGATTTGATAAAATGAAACCAACAAAAGTGGTTTCACTATTTTATCACTTTTCTTTATTTAGTTATGATTTTTCTAGTGAAATAACTTCTAGTTTTAGGGAATAATTCACCAGAAGAGTTCCAAAGCTTGTTCACCGAGAATTGGAATCAGGTCAAGGAAATTACCAGAATGTCCTCAGGAAATTCCCAAAGGCAGTTTTGTACACGACTTATCTTTTTCACCAGATTAAATCTATAGTAGATTTTAATTTGATTCCTTGGACACAATGTAGATATTTGGAATACCTTTCTGTAGAAATTAGAATCACCCTTTTTGGAGCTATATAGCTACTATAGTGAATTTAGATGTGAATAAACCATGCACAGAACAGTTTAATTCACAGAAAAACATTCAAGGCTCAGTAAATCAGGGGCTCTTGGATTTGGATAGGCCTTAGTGTACCACATCACAGGGAGTTGGATTTAGGTCAACACCTCTGTTGGTTTGACCTAGAGAATTTATCTAAGGCAGGAACTACTAGCTTTTGTTATTTTTACTCACGCTAACCTACTGTTCACCTTGGCATGAGACCAAGGTCCAGAGATGGGTACATCCAAAAACTACCAGTGGCACTTGATTTCATTCGAAAAGGACATGTACCACTCCCAAAGGAATTTATTTAGTGACAACTATACTCTTTAGAAGATTAAATGCCAAAAAAATAATAAAGATTATTTTTGGCCAGGGGCTGGTTCTGCATGTTGTACAGAACACTTGGGTACTTGATAAAAATTAGATTGGGACCAAACAACTACTTTACCATTTTTATTTTGAATTAAAACAAACAGCCTAATAAATATATATGGATAAAAAGAAAAGAGGCAAGGGTGGCCAGGCTGGATTCTGTAGCCGTAGTGGGCCGTTCAGGGATGAATCGGCCCACCCGGGGTGGGGGCAGCGTGCGGGGGTGGGATCCAAAATCCCCGCCGTGGGGCCCGCACGCAGCCACACGACGGGACGAAGAGGTACGGGGCGCCTCCGGCCGTTCGATCAAGTGAAGATCGACGGCCACAGGCCGTCTTCAACCTTCGATTGGGCAAAACAGAGCGGGAAACCCTAGGGCGTCGGGCGGCGGCGGGGGAGCTCACCTGAGGCCATGCGGGCGACGGGGGAGGCGTGGAGGTGATGCGGTAGATGACGACGATCCTGGAGAGGGGCGGCACGGCTAGGTTCGACGCCGGAAGGTGGCTCACGTGGTGGTGGACGACGGAGATCGTTCGGGAGATTGCCGGCGGCGATGGTAGGAGCGGTCCTGGGCAAAACAGAGGGTAGGGTTATAGAAAGGAGGAGGAGGCGGTCCTGTAGACCAGCATGCAGAGGAGGGGGAGCACGGGGAGGGAGCTTAGCTCGGGGGGAGGGAGAAGGCCGAAGCTTCTCCCTTGCTCTCTCTCGAGCAGGGCAGAGCAGAGGAGGGGGAGAGGGGTGTTCTGGGTGTGAGGTAGAAGGGTAGGAGGCAAATGAGGCCAAGGGGGAGAGGGGTACTAGCTGGTGGAGCTATATACCGAAGGGGGAGGGATCATGGTGGATCTAGTCCATGGAGCATGGGGGAGGGGAGGGAAAACAAGGGGCTGGTTACTGTGGGCGTGGGGAGTGGTATCTGGTGTGTGCTCAGGGCAGAGGAGAGTTGGAAGGGTTGCTGCCAACTTGGTCCTACTTTCTAGTCTCTCTCTCTCTTTCTCTCTCAAGCACATGGGACAGGGGAGAGTGGATGCTACAGTAGCTTAGCTACCGTGCAGCTCGACCAGAGAGGTGTGCTGGGGTAGTGGAGGCTTGGTGTGGAAGGCTTGAGGGGTTTTGACTTGATAATGATCAACATCTTGGAAAATAGACAAGAGGGTAAATGTAGATGATCATGATGGAAGTCTCAATTCTCGGCTTAGGAAAGATGAAATAAGGATGCTGGTGGATAGAGGGGGTTGAGATACCCCTCTAGGAATTATTTCATATTTTTCCATGACTTATAAGTCCACTTAAATCCATTCATTCAAAAAGTACAGAAGTAGTTTCTAGAAGATCATTTGATATTCTTACATTAGACAAGTGGAGTTTTTGATGTGGGATGATCCCAATTGTGAAAACACACTTAGGGGAATTTTCGCAAGATTTATTGGGGCTTAAAAGTATTTTAAACAATTATTATTCCATTTCAACCATTTTAGAAAATGGGCGAAAAGAAATAATAAAGATCTTCAAAATTATTTATTTTTGAAGTGGGAAGATGGGGTATGATATGTGGATCTCAATTGAGCCAAAAGTTGGGGAAGTGTTTTGGCAAAAACCAAACTTTCCTTTGTGGAAGAAGTATTGGGGGTTTTGCCTATTAAAGGAAAATAAATAGTCTTGGTCTATAATAAATATGGATAATTGTTGATAAATATTGATGATCAAGGTAGATGATGTAGGAAAGGTGTATCAAGCATTTTCAACCTTGGGATTGGAGAATCCAAGTTGATTTTGGTGGAATACCATAGATTAGGGATCTAGGGTGATGTTAATTTTATACCATCAAAACCATGTTAGATCTTAGAGCTCAGAGCTCCCCTTGGGGCATGGGATAGATGGATGGATAGACCAAGTGATTTACATCAACATGGTACAGAGGGTTGATCTTGATCCTACTTGAGCTCACCAAGACAAGCTTTCAAACTTTGAATAAAATAAGCCTGCCAATGCAGGTTATCATCTAGCCTTCAAAACCTTGTGGGTGTAAACAGCTCAAGGATCCAATTGGATCAAGTGAAGTAGGTAATGATAGAACTATATTAATAGAACATAACCAGGCAAAGATTTGGTCCATAGAGGTTTTGATGGTGGTGTGAGCTTCTAGCAAGGTAGGCATGTTGACTAGATTTGCAGGAAACGTTATTATCTTGCCTACAAAACCACCAAGAACAAGTGGGTTGGAGGATGATCTAACCAAGGGAAATAGTGGGCCTTGGTAGTACTTAATATGGTTAACAAGATGGTTCAGATGCATTTTCAAAAATTCACAAGGGTTGAGAAATGGAGGCATTCAAAAAGGTGATGTTGGAAACAAATTTCCAGACTTTGCCAAATTTGGCAGATTTAGGGTTTTTGTCTAGAATGTTGGTGGAGATGATTTTGATGGGTTGCAAAGTACCCAAGCATCATCAAGTGAATTATGTTGGAGTGTAGATTGAGTAGTAGGGATCCTGGCTTGGTACTGGTCTTCATTGACTTGAATGATTCTTGAATGGGTCACTTTAGAAAGGGTCTGGTTAGAGGTGTTAGATGATCACCTAGTAGCTAGGGATCATATCCAGGTTGTATGCTTGCTTAGGGTGGGATGAATTGGAGACATATTTATCCTAGTGATGAGCTCCTTGAGTAGCTCATACTATCTCCTAAGCAAACAATTCAAACAGCAGATCAAGGCAAGTCATCTTACAAACAATTCAACTACTACTAGGGTTACCACAAAGCTTAGCTTGAGGTAAGGATGGGTATTTTGAAATAGGTTGGAGTTTGAACAAGGTAAGGTCCTTGGTATCTCTACCAAGAGTAGAATTCAAAAGTTTTACAAAAAGGTTTTGTTAAATCTAGAGGTGAAAGTATTAGAAGGTTCTGACTTGAAAACATAAGGAGATAGTATTCTATAGCTCTCCATAGTTTGATCAATAGAAACTACTAAAATAGTTGGTTTTCAAAGGCTTATTGGCTCAGGTTTGAAATGCTAGAACATTTGAGAATATGGAGATTGAGCCAAGATAGTCTTGGTAAATAGCTTTTGTCAACTGGTGTTTAGGTACGGAGTATATCATCTAATACACATTCATATGCATAAGCATATCCAAAGAACAAGCAAACACTTCAGCATTAAACAAGAAAAAGTTTTTGTTCCCCCTGATTTTTGCATTCTAGACAACTAATCAGGGTTGCTGAAATTGGGATGTTACAGATGTTTCCCCCTTAAAAGAATATCGTCCCGAGATTCAGGAGAGTAGGCTTAGGGGGTTTTGAGTCGGGTTGATACTAGGTGTCTTACGCGTACTGTCTTACTGACTCTGTCTTTGAAAGTGACTACTTGCCAATGAAGTTGAGTTCCAGTCTTCCAGGAGGCATGAGAGTTGAGTAGAGTCTAGTCCTGATTGCGAGGGTGACCTTCTTTTCCTTCCGGAATCTATATCTCGAGAGTTTAGATTCGGCAGACTATCTCGATGCTTGAACTTCATGGAGTACTCGTCGGAGGATAGAATATACGGTTGGGGAGTACCTCGCTCTAAGGATTCACAGCCTTTCCTTGGGGGTGTAGCGTATCATATTTAACGATGTTGGGGTCCAAGCTTCTGGGTTTGCTCCAGGCGAGGGTTTACTCTATTTGTGCGGGAAAGACGCAGGCTTTCCCCCCTTACGATTTGACTGGGGCGGCTTGGGGGTACTCGTCCCTTCCTTCTTGACTTCATTGGTGGTGATTCTGAAGATTGTCGTCCATCTTTTTCCTGTAGTCGAGGTCTTCGGAAGGCGTCCGTGGAGCTATGGCCTGTGGGGCTTATATACTACTATTCTCCATACTTACCCTGGTGGAGTGATTAGAGTTTCACGTCCTCTAAGCATTAAGGACCTTGGGGTTAGTGGTTTGGCGGTCCTTCGGGTGGGTCTTCAGCTAAAGTAGCGAAGGGACTTTGTAGAATCTTCAGTTAGTTTCTCCTCGGATAACTCACGGTTTGTTGCTTGGCGTGAACACTTCGAAGCCGGAGATATTTTCTGAAGTATCTTCTGATAGACAATCTTTTGAAGATTTGAGTGGAAACACGTCGTCTTTCCACCTTAGATCTTCACTAAGGTGCTTGAGTGGTGGAGATCTTTTGTCGAGGAGTGCTGACCTGATGCTAGCGGAAGGCTGTATCATCTCGGAGTCTTGAGCTGGGTCTTCGAGTGACGCCTTATTTTATCACCCTTGGCAGGGATGGTTTCCTAACAAAGCCAGTATGGAGTTAGCTCCGGGCAAGCTAGCGGTTTATTACTTTCCTGGCTAGTCTTTAGTTAGGATGGATGCGGTCATCGTCAGAGAAGGGGTCTTCACTCGAATCTCTTGCGTTGCTTCTACTTGAGGGCGGAGTGGACTCGTTGTCTTCATGCTTCCTTGTCTTCATGTTTCTGGAGTATTTGGTCCTTCTGGTGAGGAACTTCTCGTTGGTTTGGGTAGGGTCGACTGGATTAGTTAGTCTCCTGAGGCGGTCAAAACCTCTAATACACTAAAGGTTAATGTGGTTAGGTCTTCACTCCTTGTCTCGGTTGACTTATCGGGTGGTTTCTTGTGGATATCGGGGATTCTTTGGTGATTGCCTTCCGGCTTCAACAAGGGAGTGCGGTGCTATTGACGAGTCTTGCGAGGTGAGTTTGATGGGGTATGCCTTCTTGCTGGGGTGAAATCTTCGAGTTGAATCTGACTTGACGATGTCGAACTCCTGGTTCTTGCGATGCTTTTCCTCTCATATACTCTCGAGGTTAGTCTGGGTCTCAATACCGACAGCAAACACAGGGCTTCCTGAGTTACTAGGTGGGTTATCGCTCCTCGAGTCACATTTCTATGGAGGTCAAGCAAACCAGAACATACAAACAAGGCGAACAGAGCGAGGGAATCGCAATGTCCTCGGCAAACAACACACATCAAGCAACACAGCATGCACTTAGGCAAGCAAACATGGTCAACGCTAGGGACCAAGGAGTTAACTACTCGTGAT
The DNA here is from genome assembly GCA_910589775.1 of Avena eriantha. Taxonomy (NCBI): domain Eukaryota; kingdom Viridiplantae; phylum Streptophyta; class Magnoliopsida; order Poales; family Poaceae; genus Avena; species Avena eriantha. Next base: position 461,435,446 of record OU342742.1, read on the forward strand.
GTTGGGGAATCCTATTCTTAGGACTATTGATCCTAGATATTGTCTTTCTTCGAGTCGGAGTCACTATCTTTTTGATGAAGCCTTCATCGTATCTTGGACGCTTCGTGATAGGGCAACACCTGAGTTCTTCTGATTGCGAGGATTCCGCTGGTAGAGCGATATTGTAGTCTCCTCTTGTTTGCTGGTAGTTGCTTGTCTTCTTCTTGTGCTCATTGTCTTCACCGAGTTCTAGATCCTAGTTATTTAAAACCATAGGATTGAAGTTTGGATGAGAGATAGAGGAAACCATTTTCGAAAGCATTTACTTAGAGTAACACAAGAAGTAGAACTTTTTGGAACTCATTGAGAAACTAGTTTTCGAAGGCCGGGGTTTTCAAAAATAAGGTTCCTGTCTAGCGACCATGCTAACTAAGGTTCTCCTACAGTCAGGATGGCTCTGATACCAAGTCTGTGGGGCCCCCGGATTAATCCTCTAAGGATCCCTGTTATGCATACAACCATGATCCCATGATCAGTTAGTCGTGGCACATAACCGACAAGTATCATTACATCATCCGACAATATACCGAATTTACAAAACTTACATCAATGCCGTCATGGCTACATCAATAATCCGCAGCAGACTTCATCAAGCGCAGAGCCCGAGCCATGCCTTAACCTATAGGCAACTGACTGGGAGAACGTCCTAGCTTGCATAGTCTCTCTCCTCGCTTCTTCTTGAGATCTGGCCAAGTTAATAGCCAGGGACAATGCCAGTGAGTACATTGAATGTACTCGCAAACCACCCTAATATATTAATAATAATAACATGAGGATATGCATTTTGGCTGTGGTAGTAGGAGGGCTCCAAGAGGGGTTCTTTTCCAAATAGTTTCTCTTGTAGATATAGCATCTACAAATTTTTGTTGAAAACTTTTGTAACCCATTTTGGAATTCTTTTTGAAAAGTTTTGGAAAAACATTAGGACTGGGTCACCCATTATCTCCTTTCTCCCGGTCGTCCCACGACCAAACTCCTTCTATACCTCTCTGACCATCCCATGGTCAAAGCAGGTATCCTTCCCGACCATCCCATGGTCAAAACATTTTCAAAGCCTTTGATTTTCCGAAATCCTTTTTGAAAACAAAACTAGCACCGCTCTATAGAAGTTTGTCCAACCCGTCCTGAACCGCGGACACGGCTATTCGAAAAGATTTACACTCTGCAGAGGTTGTACACTTTACCCACACCATCCGAGTACCCTACCCTGATCTTCACCGATCGTGGGTTGAGTAACCAATCAAGACTCTCCGGAAACCCACTCCAATATAAGTGCCTACCTTATGGGTGTTAATTCCCTCAACACCGGGACGTCGGGCGAGGACTAACCGGAGTGCTTTTTCCACTCCTCGAGAGTGTGGGCTTTCAATGAGGGGCCCATAGTAACGCGTGGAGGCCCGCCGACCCTTTGTTCCTTCTCTAGGTCCCACCTTTATCGGAGAAGGCCCACCCTCCAAGGATCCCCGATCCCCTGTAGTTGTTGCGAGGCAGCTTATACCGGAATAGACAACCATCAAATCTAGCCATGTCCCATACCAGAGTAATGTGGTTGCACAGGGTTAAGTTGTTATAGCTAGACTACAAAGAACCAGGTGCATTTTCGTAAACCTTTTTCCTTCGGTTTTCCTCCATCATTTTGTAAAACAAAACCTTCTTCCTTTTTCAACAACTCTTGGGGAGGTCCCACCTCACCAAGGTTTTATCTGAAAACATTTGGTAAAAATCTTTTTGTGGGGTCTTCCCATCCTCTAGTTTTGCTTCGGCTAAAACGGGGTATCCAAAGGGGCATGGTGTAATCCACCATCAACCATACTAGGGGAAAGTAGGTATCGTAAAGAGGGTTGTACTTAGTAGTACCATTGAGTAATTATTTGGAGGAGCCAAATCATTACCATATCTATATATATCCATATATAGCAAAACAATGCAATTTTAATAAACAGTTGATAAAGCATGTATAAGTAAAATAGTAGGACAAGGCTTATGAGCAAGAAGGTGGCTTTCCTGATGATCAGCAATATGGAAATATGTCCCTGGCCTTCTTCTTAGAATACCATAATAATTACCACTTCTCATGCTCTCCGATTTCATCGCAACTATCGTCGTCCAGACATCACATGCAAACAAACAAGGGAACAATCAACACAAGGCTTGCAATCACCAAAACAATACATCAAACAAGGTATAACATCAGATTAATACTCAGATGGTTTTGGGAGGATTGGAAGTAGGAGATTGGGATAGCCTTGGAGAAGGGGATGAAACTTTCTTAGAATTTATAGTCTAGGAAATACCTAAGAGATGGGTTTTGGACCAAGACATAATCTGTATGACAACATCGTGAAAACATGTTACCAACAGATATGATTTGATAAAATGAAACCAACAAAAGTGGTTTCACTATTTTATCACTTTTCTTTATTTAGTTATGATTTTTCTAGTGAAATAACTTCTAGTTTTAGGGAATAATTCACCAGAAGAGTTCTAGAGCTCCAAAAATTATTCCCTAGTATGGTTCAGTAGGGTTTGATGTACTTGTTCACCGAGAATTGGAATCAGGTCAAGAAAATTACCAGAATGTCCTCAGGAAATTCCCAAAGGATGTACACAACTTGTCCTTTTCACCAGATTAAATGTATAGTAGCTTTTAATTTGATTCCAAGGACACAGTGTAGGTATTAGGAATACCTTTCTGTAGAAATTGGAATCACCCTTTTTGGAGCAGTATAGCGACTGTAGTGAATTTAGAGGTGAATAAACCATGCACATAACAGTTTAATTCACAAAAAAACATTCAAGGCTCAGTAAATCAGGGGCTCCTGGATTTGGATAGGCCTTAGTGTAGCACATCACAGGGAGTTGGATTTAGGTCAACACCTCTGTTGGTTTGACCTGGAGAATTTATCTAAGGCAGGAACTACTAGCTTTTGTTATTTTTACTCAAGCTAACCTACTGTTCACCTTGGAATGAGACTAAGGTCCAGAGATGGGTACATCCAAAAACTACCAGTGGCACTTGATTTCATTCAAAAAGGATATGTACCACTCCCAAAGGAATTTATTTAGTGACAACTATACTCTTTAGAAGATTAAATGCCAAAACAATAATAAAGATTATTTTTGGCCAGGGGCTGGTTCTGCATGTTGTACAGAACACTTGGGTACTTGATATAAATTAGATTGGGACCAAACAACTACTTTTCCATTTTTATTTTGAATTAAAACAAACAGCCTAATAAATAGATCTGGAGAAAAAGAAAAGAGGCAAGGGTGACCGGGCCGGATTATGTAGCTGTAGTGGGCTGTTCAGGGAGGAATCGGCCCACCCGGGGTGGGGGCAGCGCGCGGGGGTGGGATTCAAAATGCCCGCCGTGGGGCCCGAACGTCAGCCCCACGGCAGGACGAAGAGGTACGGGGCGCCTCTGGCCGTTCGATCAAGTGAAGATCGACGGCCACGGGCCGTCTTCAACCTTCGACTACGCGAAACAGAGGGGGAAACCCTAGGGCATCGGGCGGCAGCGGGGGAGCTCACCTGAGGCCATCCCGGCGACGGGGGAGGCGCGGAGGTGATGCGGTAGATGACGACGATCCCGGAGAGGGGCGGCACGGCTAGGTTCGACGCCGGAAGGTGGCTCGCGTGGTGGTGGCCGACGGAGATCGTTCGGGAGCTCACTGGGGGCGATGGTAGGAGCGGTCCTAGGCAAAACAGAGGGTAGGGTTAAAGAGAGGAGGAGGAGGGGGTCCTATAGACCAGCATGCAGAGGAGGGGGAGCACGGGGGAGGGAGCTTAGCTCGGGAGGAGGGAGAAGGCCGAAGCTTCTCCCTTGCTCTCTCTCGAGCAGGGCAGAGCAGAGGAGGGGGAGAGGGGTGCTCTGGGGTGTGAGGTAGAGGGGTAGGAGGCAAATGAGGCCAAGGGGGAGAGTGGTACTGGCTAGTGGAGCTATATGCTGAAGGGGGAGGGATCATGGTGGATCTAGTCCATGGAGCATGGGGGAGGGGAGGGAAAATTGGGGGCTGGTTACTATGGGCATGGGGAGTGGTATCTTGTAACATCCCAAATTTTGCAATTACAAATGTTACTAGAAGCTGCATCATATCCTTGCATCATGGCATCACATAATAAAAACTGCATAGATATTTTTTTCTTCCTAAATCCCATAGTCATATATAGACTAAAAGGGTACAACCTTTTTGAACCTCCAAAACCCTTGCAAAAGTGTTATTTTATAATCCTACTCTAATCCTCTTCTTTTTACAAATTTTTTGAGACAAATTTCACTTTATTCGGAGTCCATTTGCAAAAGTTATACGATTTTTGGTGAAACAGAAATAAATAAAAAGAATACAAAAAAAAGTCTAACCGGAACAGCCAAGCCGGCCCGCTCCTACCTACCGCCCACCTGGCAGAGCCGCGCAGCGCAGCGCAGCAGCCGCCCAGGCCGGCCCAGCAGACCGCGCCAGCCCGCTTCCCCCCCCCCCCCCCCCCCACCCCCCCCCCGCGTCTCACTGACGAGCCGGCCCCACCTGTCATCCCCGTCGCCGTGTTCGTCCCCAACTCCCCTGGCCGACGCAATCTCAACGGATTCTGTTGGAATTCGGAGACGAATCCGACCACTCCCGCACGTAAGACCCCCTTATAAGCCTCCCCATCGAGCCCCGGCTCTTTTCCCAAAAAACCGTAAACCCTAGCACCACCTACGTCGCCGCCGACGCACCGCCGGAGCTCCGCCTCGGGAGGTTGTCGCTGTCGTCGATACCGAGATTTTCTCCCTCTCTTTCTTCCAAAATCGGAACCGCCGCTAACTCCTCTATCTCCCCCTCGATTTTCCCTCTCTATAGCGCGGTGAATCGCCGGCAATTGGTCGCCGGAGTCTCGCCGGAGACGGGAGAGCACGGCGGAGCACCACCGCGAGCAGAGAAGGCGAGGACCGACGCTGACCATACCAAGGCGACCGCGAGGAGGAGGGGAACGTCGTCGTCCACTTCGCGTGGCCGGGAGCCAGCCGGAATCCCGCTAGCCATCGCCACCGACGCACCGCCGCCGTCGCCGTCGTCGTCAACGTCAAGCCATCACCGCAGGTAAGCCCCTCCATTCCCGGCCGTCAGATTTCGATCCCGCGGTACAGATCGCTTTGACCCAGCGAAGGGGGTACCAACCAATCGCGCGCCGGCATGCATCCGCGCATGCGTCAGTGCCACGTTGCCACCGCGTCAGTTTCGCGTGCCCCCCTGGACCAGTCCCGCACCGCCATTTGGCGCTACACAATTGGCGCCGCCTTTTTATTTTCTTTTAAATAGGGAGAAAAGATTTAAAACTTGTAAAGACTATAGTAAATTGTGTAGTTGTCCAAAAATTGCGTATAATATACCGTTGGATTCGTAATTTTGAGTAGAACACAGATCTATAATAATATTTCTATTTTACCACAGTAATCTTGCAGTAGGATTAAAGTTTAGATTAGAGTATTTTAATTCTAGAAAATTATTCGTAGACCCGTTTTAGTTGATTCTTGTTGCGTTGGCTTTGTTTTTACGAGACCTTCCATAGAAAATTGTTATAACTTGCTTAGAGTGTTCAGATCTGTATCGAGGTAGATTGGAGTTGAAGTTCTAGTTTTGAGCTTGGTTATTTAGGGTTTAATCCAAAATACTTAAATCCTGTGGGGAACCGATTCTAATGATGTCCCCAACTCAACATCACCCCCGAATAAAACCCTTGGTTAATTTTGAATCCATCCTTGCATATTACCATGTTGCATGCATGCATATTCGACTTCGTGACTTTGTTTTGTGCAAATTGTGATGGGATCCATGTTTTGTTTCGTTAGATTGCTCGTAGTGCGCTGAGGAGTACTGTTGTCTAGAGTGCTGCTCGAATCAAGGCAAGTTACACCACTTCTACATATTATGTCCCAGTTTTTGACTATGCATGTTTTACTCTTCAAATTCTGTAGTATGCATGTGTAGGATTTTGGTAGTTTTCTTAGTACTATTTTGCAAGTGCGGTTTTGTAGTATGCCATGTGTAGCTCTATGCTTAGGATTTTCCATCCCAATAGGTTATCCTGTTTTTCTAAGATATGCTAGCTATGCTATATACTTATATGTATCAAGTACCGTTGGGAGGGTTCGAAAGACTCAAAATTTTCTAAGTATGAGAGCTCCCTCGAGCGCACTTTTCTTCTCCAAGACCCCCCTAGAAAATAAACCTAAGTTTTCTTCTGGGCGGAATGGTTGTCGGGACAATGATTGGGATTTTGGTGGAGGACGGCCGCCCAGGAATCAAAGAAGTCTGCCATGTTTCAGAATTCAGAAGCTTCCCGTGCAACCACAATACATATGGGCTCTGTCTTGGCTTAGTACTTAGTGGGAAACCTCATCGGGGTACCAACATTTGGAGGTTCTTGGCATGCTTAGATCCATCTGGTAGAGGGGCTACTAAGGGAAGGCTTCGCCATGGTCTTGTCTGTAAAAGGACTTGATCGTGGATTGTGGGGAAAGTGCACAACCTCTCGAGAGTATTGCAATCTGATCGATCAGCCGTGTTCACGGAAACAGAACAACCTTGAGCATCTGAAGGATGGATCCTCTAAAAGATCTTCCTCTCTCTTTCCAAACTTAACGTTTTATAAACCACAAGGCATGAGTAATATCGCCATTGGGTGGGATTTTGGGAACTTGGTGCGTAATCCAAGTGCTAGGTTGATTGGGCACCTGGTGAGTAATATCCACGTGTTCCATTCGACCCTATACTACTTATCAAAGTTTACAAAGTAGGGAAATTTTCTTCCTCTTTCCTTATTACATTGATAAAATTGGCTTTATGCAAATGAACCCCAAAGCCTACTCTTAGCCTTGCATGTAGAGATAGACTTACTCTTTCCTTGGTGTAATTTGCCAATACAATCAAAGTATTGACCCAACTTGTTGTCTGCACGTCTTATGTGCAGAATCCGAAGACTGAAAGGTGCGTAGGGATCGCGGGTCTTCACGCAACTAGCCTGAGGCGTTGATGGACTCAAGTTTTTCTTAGTTTCCGCTGTTTTATTTGAGCTAGCTATAAGCTATGCAAGTTGTAATATATATACTCTGGATTATTCGTGTAATAATGACTTGTGTTTTACATGATATTCATCGACTGTGAAGTGCTAGCTATTGATCCAGGGACTAGCATGTTAATCGCAGGGACTTAGGATCCTTAACGATCCGAGGTCGCAACAGATGGTATCAGAGTACAAAGTTGCCTGTAGGACGTGATCCCTAGGATTGGAAACCACCTTTACCATGTGTGTTTTTGCTTTCCATATTCTTCTAAGTTATTTGTATTCTTCTAGTAATTCTCTTCCTTATCACCTTGTGCCTAATTTTCCTTCTGCTAACCTAAAGATGAGGGCCTTCTACTACGACACCGCCGAAGACATCAAGTGCCTGCGCTTTGGGGGAAGCCTCCTGGACATCATCAAGACATTGGAGTTGCCCATGCCGTCAATCAAAGGAAGTGAGTTGAGGAAGATGCACAAGGAAGGATGCTGGGCGATTGAAGTCATCCTACCGGGACGCAGCAATTCAGAACCCAAGACAGAAGCCATTGTACTCGACGTCACCAGCGACTCCAAGGAGAAAGGACTTAGCATCAGCTTGAAGGAGCTCATTGGACGCCTTTGCGGACGCCACCATGGAGAGGTTGAAGGCCACTACATCAAACTCTTTGGAAGACATGATGAGAAGGGAGTTCCAATCGAGTTAACCCCGGAGGAAAGGAAGACATGCAAGCGTCGGAGGATCCAATATCAAGACTTGGAGTCCCACATCAATGATCTTCAGAAGGGGAGCTGCCTTGATATCATGAGGAATGACGAGGTATGTGCCCTAGTCAAGGAGAAGGACGAGAAGATCGAGGAGCTGGAAGAGAAGATCAAGTCCCTAGGAGGGGAGCTCACCGCCCAAGACAAGAAGTTCGCTAATCAAGAGAAGATGGTGCAAGACAAGAACAAGAGGATTAGGGAGCAAAGTCTTCTGCTCGCAAAAAACGAGATGGAGTTCAAGAACTTTGCCACCATGTTGAAGGACCTGCGAGCAGCCAAGAGGATCTTGGAGGAGAAGATCATGCCCGTGACTATGGGGTCGAGTTTGATCAAGAAGCTACAGAAGGAGAAGAAGGAACTCCAAGAAAAGCTAGAAGCTGCTACCTAGGAGCTGCAAGGGGTGAAGGAACTTCAAGAGAGGCTCGAAGCTGCTACACCGGAGCCACAAGAGGTGAAGGAACTTCAGGAGAAGTTTGAAGCCACGACGAAGGACATGGAGTTATTCAAGTCACTGCTAGAAAATGAAGGCTTCATCATTGAGGATGAGGAAGTGGATGATGAGTATGTACCACCTTTAGTTCTATAGTAAAACGTTGATTCGCGATTGTAATGAGTACCAAAAACTAATTTGGTTTAGTTAAACATTGGCTGACTGTGTTGATCTATGTGCCTTGTGTGCCTTGTTTTCCCGTGTGTTTTTCTCTTGTTTACATAAGGGTAGGAGTTTATTCCTTAGGCTCTCTATCTCTTTCTTAACTTGTTTCTCGAACACCACAGATGGCGAGACGTGGAAACAACAACAACAACAATCCCCTAGAGATAGCACAAGTTCTGAACTCCCAGAATCAGCTGATCCAAATCCTCACTCAAAAAATGCAAAACAACAACAACAACAACCCGCCGCCTCCACCACACCGCCCCAACAGGATCGCTTGACTCGGTTCTTGAGGTTGAACCCTCCAATTTTCTCAAGTAGTTCTGAGCCAATTGTGGCAGATGACTGGCTCTGCACCACCAACAAGAAGTTAGACACCGTCCAAGTTGTTGGAGCTGACAGGGTGCGCTTTGCCGCGCACCAACTCGAAGGACCAGCTGCTGAATGGTGCGATAATTACCAGGTCACCCACCCCGATATTGAAGCTATCACCTAGAACCAGTTTGAAGCGGCCTTTCGTACTCATCACGTAGCCGCGGGAGTCATGTAACTTAAGAGACGTGAGTTCCGCGACTTGAAACAACTGCACCGCTCTGTCTCCGAGTATGGGGACCTTTTTAACAAGCTGGCACACTATGCACCTGATGATGTTTCTACAAAATATCCATTCAGCTTGTGGCTCTAAAGTTTGATAACTATCAGGAACTTTTGGATAGGGCAGTTGTGGTTGAAGCAAAGCAAAGGAGTATAGAGAACCAAAAGAGAAAGGCCACCTCACACAAGCACAAATTGGCCCCATATCAGAAGCAACGCACTTCGTCACCACCACCCCACAACCACAATGGCCACAACCACAATGGTCATCGTCATGGAGGACATAACCACAATGGCCACAAACACCGCAATGGAAATGGCAATGGGAAGGATCTGAGTGAAGTGACGTGCTTCAAGTGTAACAAGACAGGGCATTATGCAACTACTTGCCCCGAAAAGACAAAGAATGTGAATGGTAATGGAAACGGCAACGGACACAACCATGGCAATGGTAATGGAAATGGGAAGAAGCCGAATCCATTCGTCAAAGCCAGGGTGAATCATGTCTCCATGGAGGATGCTCGTGAGGCACCTGACTCCGTGATTGGTAAGTTCAAGCTTACTCCACCCCTGCAGTTGTTCTTTTTGATACTGGTGCATCGCATTCATTCATATCAAGGGTATTTGTGGATAGAGGCAAGATACCTATGAAGACTATTAGTACTCCCCTAAGGGTAAGTTCTCCTGGAGGAGAAATAGTGGCAAACTCTGGATGCCGTGGGTTAGAACTAAGGATTGGGGCACACATCTTTCCCACCAGCCTTGTCGTTCTGGAATCACAAGGCTTAGACATAATTTTGGGTATGAATTGGATGACCGAGTATGAGGGAGTCATAGATTGTGCCAAAAGGACTATCGCACTCACGACTCCGGATAAGAAAAGGATCCGCTTTAAGTCAGCATTCGCACTCAAAGGAAGTATGGTGAACTCTCTTAAGGGGGTTAGCTTGGAGGATGTGCCAATTGTGAAGGAGTATCCATATGTGTTTCTAGAAGAATTGCCAGGGATGCCTCCTGACCGAGACATCGAGTTTCTCGTTGAATTGATTTTTGGTACTAGACCGATAGCAAAGAGACCGTACAAGATGGATGTGGATGAGTTGAAGGAACTTAAGAAACAGCTTAGAGAGCAATTTGACAAAGGCTTCATTCAACCAAGTGCGTCATCTTGGGGAGCGCTTGTCTTATTCGTGGAGAAGAAGGATAAAACCAAGAGACTAGTCGTGGACTACCAGTCGTTGAATGAAGTGACAATCAAGAATAAGTATCCCCTACCCAATATCAACGACCTGTTCGATCAATTAAAGGGATCTAGTGTATTCTCTAAGATTGATCTCCGATCAGGTTATTTCTAGCTAAAGATCCGGGAACAGGATGTACCCAAGACAGCTTTCACCACGAGATACGGATTGTATGAATACACCGTGATGTCGTTTGGCTTAACCAATGCCCCAGCATACTTCATGACTATGATGAACAAGGTATTCATGGAGTACTTGGATAAGTTTATTGTGGTATTCATTGATGACATACTCATATACTCCAAGGACGAGAAGGAACATGAGCGGCATCTGCGCCTAATTATGGAAAACTTAAGGGAACACAAGTTGTATGCCAAGTTTAGCAAATGCGAGTTCTGGTTGAAAGAAGTGGGATTCCTTGGTCATATTGTGTCAGCTAAAGGTGTTGACATGGACCCAAGTAAGGTAGCTTCCGTGACAGAATGGGAGTCCCCTAAGAATGTGGGTGATATTAGGAGTTTCCTGGGCCTTGCAGGATATTACCGAAGGTTGATTGAAAACTTTTCCAAGATAGCAAAGCCTATGACAGAATTGTTGAAGAAAGAGAAGAAGTTCAAATGGACCGAGGCATGTGAAGAAAGTTTTCAAGAGTTGAAGAACCTCCTAGTAACAGCACCAGTTTTGTGCCTCCCTGACATCCAAAAGGACTTCCAGGTCTATGGCGACGCTTCCCGACAAGGACTTGGTAGTGTACTGATGCAAGATGGAAAAGTAGTGTCTGATGCCTCTCGGCAACTTAAGAACCATGAGAATAACTACCCCACGCACGATTTGGAACTAGCATCAGTTGTGCACGCGCTCAAGGTATGGAGACATTACCTAATGGGCAAACATTGTGATGTGTTCACGGATCACAAAATCCTTAAACACATCTTCACTCAAAAGGAATTAAATATGAGGCAAAGGAGATGGCTTGAGCTCATCAAGGACTATGACTTGGACCTGCAGTACCATCCTGGAAAGGCCAACGTTGTGGCTGACGCCTTAAGCCGGAAAGCCTATGTAAATGGACTTACCGTGGGAGAACTTCCAAATTATTTGTGTGAACAATTCAAGGATCTCAGGTTGGAAATAGTTCCAGAGGGATACTTAGCAACTATGGAGATAGTGCCAACGCTTCTGGACCAAATCAAAGAGGCCCAGAAGGGGGACGAAGAGTTGGAAGAGATAAGAGCTAATATAAGCAAGGGTAAAGCAAAAGGGTTTCGCACGGATGAACAAGGAACACTTTGGTATGAGAAGCGTGTGTGCGTTCCCGATGAACCCGATATCAGGAAGTTAATTCTTCAGGAAGCTCACGATTCGCCTTATTCAATTCATCCTGGTAATACAAAGATGTACATGGATGTGAAAGATAGATTCTGGTGGAATAACATGAAAAGAGAAATTGCTGAATACATCTCCTTGTGTGACGTGTGCAACAGGGTCAAGGACGAACATCAAAAACCAGCTGGACTGCTGCAGCCATTACCTGTGCCCGATTGGAAGTGGGACAAGGTAGGCATGTATTTTATCACAGGACTACCCCGGACTCGTTCTGGGTATGACTCCATCTGGGTAGTGTTCCATCACTTCACAAAGGTGGCCCACTTTATTCCCATAAAGACCACCTATACAAGTGCTAAACTTGCTAAGATTTATATGTGAAGGATCGTAAGTCTCATGGTGTACCTAAGGGGATTGTCTCTGATAGAGGTACCCAATTCACCTCGAAGTTTTGGCGACAGCTACACGAGTCTCTAGGGAAACGACTGGAGTTTAGTACCGCCTTTCACCCACAAACCGATGGACAGACGGAAAGAGTCAATCAGATCTTGGAGGACATGTTAAGAGCCTGTGCGCTAGACTATGGGTCTAGTTGGGATGAAAATTTTCCATATGCGGAATTCTCATACAATAACAGTTACCAAACTAGTATCAAGATGGCTCCATTTGAAGTTCTATATGGCAGAAAGTGTAGAACTCCGCTGCTATGGAGTGGAGTTGGAGAACAAAGTTTGTTTGGACCTGAACTGATCAAGGATGCCGAAGAAAAAGTGAGACAGATTCAAGACAGGTTAAAAATAGCCCAATCCAGGCAAAAGAGTTATGCTGATTCCAAGCGCAGGGATGTTTCTTATGAAGTGGGAGACCGTGCGTCTCTTCGAGTTTCGCCGCTACGAGGAGTTAAGAGATTTGGAATCAAGGGTAAGTTAGCACCCCAATTCATTGGGCCCTACAAAATCTTGCCTCAAAGAGGGGAGGTTGCCTATCAGTTAAAATTACCCGAAGTGTTAAGAGTTCATGATGTTTTCCATGTGTCGCAACTAAAGAAGTGTCACCCGGAAATGGCTGAAACCCCACTAAAGGATACGGTTCCGTTGGATGAGGTTCAACTAGAAAACAATCTCACCTATGAGGAAAAACCCACCAGGATTCTAGAAACATCTGAGAGAATCACTCGTACAAAGACTATCAGGTTTTGCAAAGTTCAATGGAATCACCATTCCGAGGAAGAGGCCACGTGGGAACATGAAGAAGACCTGAAGAAAGAACACCCACACCTATTTGCTAACCAACCTGAATCTCGGGGACGAGATTCTTCTTAAGGGGGTAGGTTTGTAACATCCCAAATTTTGCAATTACAGATGTTACTAGAAGCTGCATCATATCCTTGCATCATGGCATCACATAATAAAAACTACATAGATATTTTTTTTCCTAAATCCCATAGTCATATATAGACTAAAAGGGTAAAACCTTTTAGAACCTCCAAAACCCTTGCAAAAGTGTTATTTTATAATCCTACTCTAATCCTCTTCTTTTTACAAATTTTTAGAGACAAATTTCACTTTATTCGGAGTCCGTTTGCAAAAGTTATACGATTTTTGGTGAAACAGAAATAAATAAAAAGAATACAAAAAAAAGTCTAACCGGGCCAGCCAAGCCGGCCCGCTCCTACCTACCGCCCGCCTGGCAGAGCCGCGCAGCGCAGCGCAGCAGCCGCCCAGGCCGGCCCAGCAGACCGCGCCTGCCCGCTTCCCCGCCCCCCCCCCCCCCGCCTCTCACTGACGAGCCGGCCCCACCTGTCATCCCCGTCGCCATGTTCATCCCCATCTCCCCTGGCCGACACAATCTCAACGGATTCTGTTGGAATTCGGAGAGGAATCCGACCCCTCACGCACCTAAGACCCCCCTTATAAGCCTCCCCATCGAGCCCCAGCTCTTTTCCCAAAAAAACTATAAACCCTAGCACCACCTATGTCGCCGCCGACGCGCCGCCAGAGCTCGTCCTCGGGAGGTTGTCGCCGTCGTCGATACCGAGCTTTTATCCCTCTCTTTCTTCCAAAATCAGAACCGCCACTAACTCCTCTGTCTCCCCCTCAATTTTCCCTCTCTATAGCGCGGTGAATCACCGGCAATTGGTCGTCGGAGTCTCGCCGGAGACGGGAGAGAATGGCGGAGCACCACCGCGAGCAGAGAAGGGGAGGACCGACGCTGACCGTACCAGGGCGACCGTGAGGAGGAGGGGAACGTCGTCGTCCACTTCGCGCGGCCGGGAGCCAGCCGAAACGCCGCCGTCTATCGCCACCGATGCACCGCCGCCATCGCCGTCGTCGTCAACGTCAAGCCATCACCGCCGGTAAGCCCCTCCGTTCCCGGCCGTCAGATTTCGATCCGGCGGTACAGATCGCTTTGACCTAGCGAAGGGGTACCAACCAATCGCACGCCGCCACGCGTCAGCGCCACGTCGCCACCGCGTCAGCTCCGCGTGCCCCCCTAGACCAGTCCCGCGCCGCCACTTGGTGCTACACAGTTGGCGCCGCCTTTTTATTTTCTTTTAAATAGGCAGAAAACCTTTAAAACTTGTGAAATCTATAGTAAATTGTGCAGTAGTCCAAAAATTGCGTATAATATACCGTTAGATTCGTAATTTTGAGTAGAACACAGATCTATAATAATATTGCTGTTTTACGACAGCAATCTTACAGTAGGATTAAAGTTTAAATTAGAGTATTTTAATTTTAGAAAATTATCCGTAGATCCGTTTTAGTTGATTCTTGTTGCGTTGGCTTTGTTTTTACGAGACCTTCTATAGAAAATTGTTATGACTTGCTTAGAGTGTTCGGATCTGTCTCGAGGTAGATTGGAGTTGCAGTTCTAGTTTTGAGCTTGGTTATTTAGGGTTTAATCCAAAATACTTAAAACCTGTGGGGAACCGATTCTAATGACGTCCCCAACTCAACATCACCCCCGAATATAAACCTTGGTTAATTTTGAATCCATCCTTGCATATTACCATGTTGCATGCATGCATATTCGACTTCGTGACTTTGTTTTGTGCAAATTGTGATGGGATCCATGTTTTGTTTCGTTAGATTGCTCGGAGTGCGCTAAGGAGTACTATTGTGTAGAGTGCTGCTCGGATCAAGGCAAGTTACACCACTTGTACATATTATGTCCCATTTTTTGACTATGCATGTTTTACTCTTCAAATTATGTAGTATGCATGTGTAGGATTTTGGTAGTTTTCTTAGTACTATATTGCAAGTGCGGTTTTGTAGTATGCCATGAGTAGCTCTATGCTTAGGATTTTCCATCCCAATAGGTTATCCTGTTTTTCTAAGATATGCTTGCTATGCTATATACTTATATGTATCAAGTACCGTTGGGAGGGTTCGAAAGACTCAAAATTTTCTAACTATGAGAGCTCCCTCGAGCGCACTTTTCTTCTCCAAAACCCCCCTCAAAATAAAACTAAGTTTTCTTTTGGGCGGAATGGTTGTTGGGACAACGAGTGGTATTTTGGTGGAGGACGGCCGCCCAGGAATCAAAGAAGTCTGCCATGTTTCAGAATTGAGAAGCTTCCCGTGCAACCACAATACATATGGGCTTTGTCTTGGCTTAGTACTTAGTAGGAAACCTCACCGGGGTACCAACATTTGGAGGTTCTTGGCACGGTTGGATCCAGCTGGTAGAGGCGCTACTAAGGGAAGGCTTCGCCATGGTCTTGTCTGTAAAAGGACTTGATCGTGGGTTGTGGGGAAAGTGCACAACCTCTCGAGAGTATTGCAATCTGATCGATCAGCCGTGTTCACGGAAACAGAACAACCTTGAGCATCTAAAGGATGGAGCCTCTGAAAGATCTTCCTCTCTCTTTCCAAACTTAACGTTTTATAAACCCCAAGTCGTGAGTAATATCGCCATTGGGTGGGATTTTGGGAACTTGGTGCGTAATATCCAAGTGCTAGGTTTATTGGGCACTTGGTGAGTAATATCCACGTGTTCCATTCGACCCTATACTACTTATCAAAGTTTACAAAGTAGGGAAAATTTCTTCCTCTTTCCTTATTACATTGATAAAATTGGCTTTATGCAAATGAACCCCAAAGCCTACTCTTAGCCTTGCATGTAGAGATAGACTTACTCTTTCCTTGGTGTAATTTTCCAATACATTCAAAGTATTGACCCAACTTGTTGGCTGCACGTCTTAAGTGCAGAATCCGAAGACTGAAAGGTGCGTAGGGATCGCGGGTCTTCACGCAACTAGCCTGAGGCGTTGATTGACTCAAGTTTTTCTTAGTTTCCGCTGTTTTATTTGAGCTAGCTATAAGCTATGCAAGTTGTAATAAATATACTTTGGATTATTCGTGTAATAATGACTTGTGTTTTACATGATATTCATCGACTGTGAAGTGCTAGCTATTGATCCAGGGACTGGCATGTTAATCGCAGGGACTTAGGATCCTTAACGATCCGAGGTCGCAACATATCTGGTCTGTGGTGAGGGCAAAGGAGAGGTGGAAGGGTTACTGCCAACTTGGGTCTACTTGCTAGTCTCTCTCTCTCTTTCTCTCTCAAGCACATGGGACAGGGGAGAGGGGATGCTACAGTAGCTTAGCTACAGTGCAGCTCGACCAGAGAGGTGTGATGGGGTAGTGGAGGCTTGCTGTGGAAGGCTTGAGGGGTTTTGACTTGATAATGATCAACATCTTGGAAAATAGACAAGAGGGTAAATGTAGATGATCATGATCGAAGTCTCAATTCTTGGCTTAGGCAAGATGAACAAAGGATCCAGGTGGATAGAGGGGGTTGAGATACCCCTCTAGGAATTATTTGAGATTTTTCCATGACTTATAAGTCCACTTAAATCCATTTATTCAAAAAGTACAGAAGTAGTTTGTAGAAGATCATTTGATATTCTTACATTAGACAAGTGGATTTTTTGATGTGGGATGATCCCAGTTGTGAAAACACACTTAGGGGAATTTTTCCATGATTTATTGGGGCTTAAAAGTATTTTAAACAATTATTATTCCATTTCAGCCATTTTAGAAAATGGGCAAAAAGAAATAATAAAGCTCTTCAAAAATATTTATTTTTGAAGTGGGAAGATGGGGTATGATATGTGGATCTCAATTGAGCCAAAATTTGGGGAAGTGTTGTGGCAAAAACCAAACTTTCCTTTGTGGAAGAAGTTTTGGGGGTTTTGCCTATTAAAGGAAAATAAATAGTTTTGGTCTATAATAAATATGGATAATTGTTGATAAATCTTGATGATCAAGGTAGATGATTTAGGCATGGTGTATCAAGCATTTTCAACCTTGGGATTGGAGAATCCAAGTTGATTTTGGTGGAATACCATAGATTAGGGATCTAGGGTGATGTTAATTTTATACCATCAAAAACATGTTAGATCTTAGAGCTCAGAGCTCCCCTTGGGGCATGGGATAGATGGATGGATAGACCAAGTGATGTACATCAACATGGTACAGAGAGTTGTGCTTGATCCTATTTGAGCTCACCAAGACAAGCATTCAAACTTGGAATAAAATAAGCCTGCCAAAGGAGGTTATCATCTAGCCTTCAAAACCTTGTGGCTGTAAACAGCTCAAGGATCCAATTGGATCAAGTGAAGTAGGTAATGATATAACTATATTAGTAGAACACAACCATGCAAATAGTTGGTCCATAGAGGTTTGGGTGGTGGTGTGAGCTTCTAGCAAGGTAGGCATGTTGACTAGATTTGCAACGTTATTATCTTGCCTGCAAAACCACCAAGAACAAGTGGGTTGGAGGATGATCTAACCAAGGGAAATAGTGGTCCTTGGTAGTCCTTAAGATGTTTAACAAGATGGTTCAGATGCATTTTCAAAAATGCACAATGGTTGAGAAAGGGAGGCATTCAAAAAGGTGATGTTGGAAACAGATTTCTAGACTTTGCCAAATTTGGCAGATTTAGGGTTTTTGTCTAGAATGTTGGTGGAGATGATTTTGATGGGTTGCAAAGTACCCAAGCATCATAAAGTGAATGATGTTGGAGTGTAGATTGAGTAGTAGGGATCCTGGCTTGGTACCGGTCTTCATTGACTTGAAGGCCTCTAGAAGGGGTCACTTCAGAAAGGGTCTGGTTAGAGGTGTTAGATGATCACCTAGTAGCTAGGGATCATATCCAGGTCGTATGCTTGCTTAGGGTGGGATGAATTTGAGACATATTTATCCTAGTTATGAGCTCCTTGAGTAGCTCATACTATCTCCTAAGCAGACAATTCAAACAGCAGATCAAGGCAAGTCATCTTACAAACAATTCAACTACTACTAGGGTTACCACAAAGCTTAGCTTGAGGTAAGGATGGGTATTTTGAAATAGGTTGGAGTTTGAACAAGGTAAGGTCCTTGGTATCTCTACCAAGAGTAGAATTCAAAAGTTTTACAAAAAGGTTTTGTTAAATCTAGAGGTGAAAGTATTAGAAGGTTCTGACTTGAAAACATAAGGAGATAGTATTCTATAGCTCTCCATAGTTTGATCAATAGAAACTACTAAAATAGTTGGTTTGCAAAGGCTTCTAGGCTCAGGTTTTGAAATGCCAGAACATTTGAGAATATGGAGATTGAGCCAAGATAGTCTTGGTAAATAGCTTTTGTCAACTGGTGTTTAGGTATGGAGTATATCATCTAATACACATTCATATGCATAAGCATATCCAAACAACAAGTAAACACTTCAGCATTAAACAAAAAAAAATTCCCCCTGATTTTTGCATTCTGGACAACTAATCAGGGTTGCTGAAATTGGGATGTTACACTAGCCCTAATCCCTAGCCTAAACCAACACCCACACCTGCCGCAACCACACCCCAATCACGCTGCGATCACATCACATAGGCACGCGCGCAAGGCAGGCAGCAGTGCATGCCAAGCTGCAACGTGAGTGACACGACGTAGCTACACACTCCCGGTCAAAACCACCCGACCCTCACCCATCGCTCCACCTTGGTCCACCACACCGACAGTCACGCATCGAGACCGCCCCACCCTGCATGCGAATTTCGCACCTCCTGCCCCTACATCTCGATCTCCTCCCTCACGCGTCGCCAGACCTCGCCTCCTTCCTCCCGAGCCACCGCCGCCAGCGCTCACCAGCACCCCCGCCGGAAGGCCGCCTCCGTCGATCTCCGCCAAGTCTGGCCCCGCCGCTCGCCCTCAACCGCGCCCCTGCGAGCGCGCCGGCCCTCTTCCGCCGTGCGGCCTCCCTCCTCTGCAAGCTTCGTGCCGCCGGGTTCCTCACCGGCCGTCCTCTGCCCGTCGAAGCCGTCGCCATTCCCTGGAGCCGTCCCTGCTTCTAGTCGCCCCGGCCTCGGCCTCCCTCGCGTCCGGCCTAGCCTTCCTCCTCCCCGTCTCCTCTCCATGCCCTGCGCGGCCGCAAGCCCCAGCACCACCTATGTCCGCCACCAACGTATCCCGACGCGGAGGTCCTCCATGGCTACCTCTGCAAGCTCGGCCAAGCCCCGGTGCAGAGTCGCCCTTCTGATCCAACATGCTCACCGGTCCTCGCGCCTTATCTCCCGTGGGTTCCTCTTCGTTATGCATCCTCAACCGCAAGCGATGCCTTGCCGAATCGCCTCCAAGCTCAAGCCCTGCGAACTCAATCACCGGCGCCTCCCGTGTTACTATTCCATTTGTTTCTGCTTGTCGTTTAGGTTGTGATGGTCTCTGGTGCTTCCCAATACTGGATAAGGGACCACTTCGATATTTGTCTCAATGCAAGATCTTCCGAAGACCCCAAAGCACGAACAAAGCTCTCCATCGGCAAACCAAGCCGGAACCTCAAGGTCGTCGGTAGCCGAAGATCCCCGGACACGGGCGACAAGATCGTCAAGGTGGAACCAACAACAAGTCCAGCGTTATGGAACGCCGAGAACTCCGCCGGACCCGGTGACACCAGTACCTCAATATCTTCCTCGAACCAAAGATTGAACCCTCAGAACTACAAGGTCTCCCCTCGGAACCTCCATGACCTTTGTCATGGATCCGATGGCCGAAAAACCCCGAAGCCCTGAACCCAAGATCGTCGAACCCTAATGTGATTCCCTTTCTGAGACCCCTATTTTAATAATATGACATTATCATCTACTTCATATTGAATTTTTCATCATTGCATACATATTGTGGGTATTTGGGGCTATTTCGACAATTCACCGTCATATGTGGACTATTCTAGCCTTATATTGGTATCATTTAATTTTGTGTAGCGAACCGATGCCATGCTTTGGCTTGTTAATTCAACATTTAAATTGTGGGTAGCTAACCAACATGAATCATTTAATTAATTGTCGGGACCCTAGTTCCGTTTAATATTGTCTAATTGCATCGCATCTTTGCCATGCCATGCATCATATCATACACCATGCCCGATCTTCTGCCGTAGTATTAAATAGTGCATCCGGTATTTCTTTTAGTGCTTTGTTTCTTCGCGGATTAGGCCGTTGAGTTGATGCGAGTATCGACAAGTTCTTCGGATAATGAATCTTCAGCTATGTTTCCCAGGCGAGAAATCTCCCCCTTTCTACCTATTTTGCAGTTATAGTCTTTACTTCCTCCTGTTGATCTATTGCTATCTGTATTGCGATGCTTTAGTTTCCGTGTGCCATTTATATTCCTTGCAGCCTCTATATAGCCTTGGACACATCCTATTGCCTATTGTTTGATAGATAGTCGGCCTTGCGAGTCGAAGTTGGTTGCTTAGGTGCTGCTTCGTGTCGTTATTGTTCCACCGTTGTTGGAAGGTTGGCACATGCTTAATGGTGGAGATGATCATGACTTTGATTTCAACTAATAATTAAAATGCTGGGAATAGATATAACTAATGCAGAGGCACCGGTGGGTAATAGATAACATTTGGTTCTTCCACGCTCACTTGTGTCCCGTAGGCCCCGAGTACTTGATACCTGTTCCTTGACTATTTGCACTATCGACATATGGGAGACTCTATGAATCCCCCTTAGCCAGAGCTTGATTCATTTCTAATTTCTTGGGGCCACAAACTAGTTTGGGGCTTTATTACTATCCTGTACTTATGCCATGCTTTTTTTTCTTTATTTACGATTGTGCGTGGAGCACCTGTACTGTTTTGGGTCGTGACACGTTTTCGCTGTATCGAAAAGCCTAGTCACACTTTCGGGTTCCCAGTCATTTACCGCCGTCTACACAAACCCTGGGTCCATCTTGGAGCCGGCCAACTTCGTTGCGGGTAGCTTAGTAGGGTGGCCCCCTGAAATATTTTATGAATCCTATGATTGCTTTGTCGTGAAAGCCTCGTTGGGTTTTGATTTGATTTTTCCGAGGTTGATCGTGTGTGTGTTGCTATTTGTGCACCCCTGCAGGGTAAATCTTTCTGAAAGCCGTGTCCGTGGTTATGGACGACTTGGAGCACAGTATCTCGATCATAGACAAGCATAACTAAAGGAGTGCTATAAATTTGACTATGACATGTCTAGTAATTAGATTCACTACAACGGAATGAGTAAATAAAAGTGCCAACAACTGCTGGTTTTGGGAGTTCTCATGCTATCTATAACTGACTAGTTAGTGCTGCAACTATAATGGAATGAATAAAACTACCAACTATGTGAGTTCCTCGGTTTGACTTCCTCGTTTGGTCTCGAGGGGGAATACCAGGATGGGTATGATTGGTGTTAGTATCAGGTTGGTCCCGAATAGGTCTCTCTTATAGCCGACAGTTGCATCAAGTCTCTATAGATTGTTTAGTGCATGTTGCACTGCCGCTTCAGTCCACCATACCTATGTAGGCGAGAGGCGCCGAATTCTAGGCTCGCCGTGTACTGTCCTCAGTACTGACCGCTCCACTTTTTCCTTTCCCCTTTGTCGGCACCCCTTTTGTTTTAACAGGTATAAGTTCAACGTCGTTAGCAGGGTTACCCTTTCGGCTTGGCCTGGGCAGGGTTATGGACGCCATTGGTTATTCTTCAGAGCTCTTAGCCCCATTTGCATCTTATCTGTACTCGGATGTTGTATCGTTTCCAAGGTGATTTGGATCTTTGTATTGTATATTTGTATTCCTGACTCGACGAGTCGTCGTTGTTTATATATGTGTTGTGGGTTCCATCGTGTACTATTGTGTAATGGTATTACTTCGTTTTTCACCCGCACGCAAGTGCCTGGTGGGCGTCCTTCAATCATTTCTATGCGGGTTTGGCTGGAAGCGCTAAAATCTGCATAGGGCCGATTCGAGGGTGTTACAGACGACTCTGACTCGGCCATTGAGGAGGCGTTCATAGATTAGTTGGAGGCAGAAGCGGAGGAGCGTGACGTGGACCCATGGGACTATGAAGAGTAGGAAGAGGAGTACTCCGACGAGGATATAGCGCGCTTGTATGAAGAAGGAGGCGGTGACGAGTCATCGGAGGAGGACACCGACGGTGGCGATGGCAAGGACCATGACAACGATGAAGACAACGATGATAAGGAAGACAACGACGAGAGCTTCTTCGAAAGATGATAATTTATTTTCTTTATTTTTTGAGATGGTTTTCATTTGTTTATGGAGGTAACATTTCGGTGGCACAAATAGAGTGGTGGTGCGGATAGACCCTACAAAAAAGAGGAGGAGGGAGGCGTTGTCCTTCCCATTGTATCATAGAGGATCAACGGTTGGTGGGAACAATCCGCGTGACATCTGTGTCAGGCAATCAGGCCATAACAGCCAGAGTGAGCTCATGTTTGGGCTTTTGTGAGTTTTTGTGACCGAGAGAGAGGGCAAAACTGAATAGTGTCAAAAAACCAAGGGCAAGATAGACGAAGGGATTCAAATAGAAAATAGAAAGAGTAGGCATTTGTGTTCCTGAAAAAATGGAAAATGCATGTTTCAAACAAAACCACGTGGATCCACCAGTGTCATTGCATGTATGTTCCTTTCCTAAATCACATGGATCCACTAGAGTCATTTCATGTGTGCTCTTAAACCACCACTAGAGTCATTGCATGTGTGTTCCTTTCCTCAACCACATGGATCCACCAGAGACATTGCATGTGTCTTCCTTTCCTAAACCACGTGGATCCAATAGAGTCATTGCATGTGTGTTCCTTTCCTATACCACATTGATCCACTAGAGTCATTGCATGTGTGTTCTTTTCCTAAACCACTACCAGAGTCATTGCATGTGTCTTCCTTTCCTAAACCACCATAGTCATTGCATGTGTGTTCCTTTCATAAATAACCACCAGAGTCAATGCATGGATCCACAAGAATCATTACATGTGTGTTCCTTTCATAAACCACCACCAGAGTCATTGCATGTGTGTTCATTTCATAGACCACATGATCCACTAGAGTCATTGCATGTTCCTCTCCTAAACAACCACCAGAGTCACTGCACGTGTTTTCTTTTCCTAAACCACCACTAGAGTCATTGCATGTGAGTTCCTTTCCTAGACCACATTGATCCACCAGAGTCATTGCATGTGTGTTCTTTTCCTAAACCACCACCAGAGTCAATGCATGTGTGTTCTTTTACTAAACCACCACTAGAGTCATTGCATGTGTGTTCCTTTTCGTAATCAACATGGATCCACAAGAGTCATTGCATGTGTGTTCCTTTCCTAAACCACCACTAGAGTCATTGCATGTGTGTTCCTTCCATAAACAAAACTGATCCACTTTATGTCATTGCATGTGTGTTCTTTTCCTAAACCACAACTAGACTCATTCCATGTGTCTTCCTTTCCTAAACCACTACTAGAGTCATTGCATGTGTGTTCCTTTCCTAAACCAGATTGATCCACCAGAGTCAATGCATGTGTGTTCTTTTCCTAAACCACCACCAGTGGCATTGCATGTGTGTTCTTTTCCTAAACCACCAGAGTCATTGCATGTGTTTTCTTTTCCTAAACCACCACTAGAGTCATTGCATGTGTGTTCCTTTCCTAGACCACATTGATCCACCAGAGTCATTGCATGTGTGTTCTTTTCCTAAAATACCACAAGAGTCATAGCATGTGTCTTTGTATCCTAAACCAGCACTAGAGTCATTACATGTGGGTTCCTTTCCTAAACCACATGGAGCCACCAGAGTCATTGCATGTGTGTTCTTTTCCTAAACTACCACTAGAGTCATTGCATGTGTCTTGTTTTCCTGAACCACCACTAGAGTCATTGCATGTTGGTTCCTTTCCTAAACAACATGGAGCCACCAGAGTCATTGCATGTGTGTTCCTTTCCTAAACTACCACCAGAGTCATTGCATGTGTGTTCTTTTCCTAAATGACCACTAGAGTCATTACATATGTGTTCTTTTCCTAAACGACATGGATCCACCAGATTAATTGCATGTGTGTTCCTTTCATAAACCACATGGTTCCACCAGAGTCATTTCATGTGTGTTCCTTTCCTAAACCACCACCAGAGTCATTTCTTGTGTGTTCTGTTCATAAACCACACTGATCCACTGGATGTCATTGCATGTGTGTTGTTTTCCTAAACCACCACTAGAGTCATTGCATGTGTGTTCCTTTCCTAAACCACCACTAGAGTCATTGCATGTGTGGTCTTTTCCTAAACCACCTCCAGAGTCATTGCATGTGTCTTCCTTTCCTAAACCAGCACTAGAATCATTGCATATGTGTTCCATTCCTATACCACATTCATCCACCACAGTCATTGCATGTGAGTTCTTTTCCTAGACCACCACCAGAGTCATTGCATGTGTCTTCCTTTCTTAAACCACCACTGTAGTCATTGCACGTGTGTTCCTTTCCTAAACCACCAGTTCAGTCATTGCATGTGTGTTCCATTCCTAAACCACATTGATCCACCACACTCATTGCATGTCTTCTTTTTCTAAACCACTACTAGAGTCATTGCATGTGTGTTCCTTTCGTAAACCACCACCAGAGTCATTGCATATATGTTCCTTCCATAAACATAACTGATCCACTAGATGTCATTGCATGTGTGTTCTTTTCCTAAACCACCACTAGATATATTACAGGTGTCTTCCTTTCCTAAACCACCACTAGCGTCATTCCGTGTGTGTTCCTTTCCTAAACCTCATTGATCCACCTGAGTCATTGCATGTGTGTTCTTTTCCTAAACTACCACCAGAGTCATTGCATGTGTGTTCTTTTCCTAAATCATCACCAGAGTCAATGCATGTGTGTTCTTTTACTAAACCACCACTAGACTCATTACATGTGTGTTCCTTTCGTAAACAACATGGATCCACCATAGTCAGTGCATATGTGTTCCTTTCCTAAACCACCACCAGAGTCATTGCATGTGTGTTCCTTCCATAGACAAAACTGGTCCACTGGATGTCACTGCATGTGTGTTCTTTTCCTGAACCACCACTAGAGATATTACATGTGTCTTCCTTTCCTAAACCACCACTAGCGTCATTGCATGTGTGTTCCTTTCCTAAACCACATTGATCCACCAGAGTCATTGCATGTGTGTTCCTTTCCTAAACCACCACCAGAGTCATTGCATGTGTGTTCTTTTCCTAAACCACCACCAGAGTCATTGCATGTGTGTTCTTTTACTAAACCACCACTAGAGTCATTGCATGTGTGTTCCTTTCGTAAACAACATGGATCCACAAGAGTCATTGCATGTGTGTTCCTTTCCTAAACCACCACCAGAGTCATTGCATGTGTGTTCCTTCCATAAACAAAACTGATCCACGGTATGTCATTGCATGTGTGTTGTTTTCCTAAACCACAACAAGAGTCATTGCATGTGTGTTCCTTTCCTAGACCACATTGATCCAATAGAGTCATTGCATGTGTGTTCTTTTCCTAGAATACCACCAGAGTCATTGCATGTGTCTTCTTTTCCTAAACCACCACCAGAGTCATTACATGTGGGTTCCTTTCCTAAACCACATGGAGCCACCAGAGTCATTGCATGTGTGTTCCTTTCCTAAACCACCACCAGAGTCATTGCATGTGTGTTATTTTCCTAAACTACCACAAGAGTCATTGCATGTGTGTTCTTTTCCTAAACCACATCGATCCACTAGAGTCATTGCATGTGTATTCATTTCATAAACCACATGGATCCACCATGGTCATTGCATGTGTGTTCCTTTCCTAAACCACCACCAGAGTCATTGCATGTGTGTTCCTTTCATAAACCACACTTGTCTACTGGATGTCATTGCATGTGTGTTGTTTTCCTAAACCACCACTAGAGTCATTGCATGTGTGCTCCTCTCCTAAACCACCACTAGAGTCATTGCATGTGTGTTCCTTTCCTACACCACCACTAGAGTCATTGCATGTGTCTTCCTTTCCTAAACTACCACTAAACCACCACTCACGGTGGTGTCACGGCAGATGCCATGTATAGGCTAAAGGTGGGGACTAATACTCGCTAGGGGAATCCAGGGAGCGATAGTGAAGTGATTCTCCACACAAGAGTTTGTATTGATTTACTTCCAACGTTACAAGTGCTCCTAGAGCTGTATTGGCGAGAGGAGGAAGAAGGACCTCTCGTACTCTCACCCATAGATCACACCTGAAACCCTAGCCCAAAACAGAATCACAGAGAGATCAACCCCTTCTACAGAAGCCCTAGCCCCCCTTTTATAGGGGAGGCTCGGTTTCCGCCTAGGGCATACGTGGAGGCATATTCCTAAGAATATGCCTCCTCCCAAAGTGGTAAGCCGACCGGGGTGCTTTTTCCCCCGCGTCACACATGCTTTAGCTACGTGAGCCTCTGCGGCGCACTCGTCAGCCGACACGGGCGTCGTCATGCTTGTCAGCCACTCCCCGGTGGTCCTGCCCTTGCTCGCTTCGCTCAGGCAGTGCGTACCGGGGCTCCTTTTGACCAGCGAGATTCCTTCCTTCTCCTAGAAGCTTGCTGTGACCCGGATGATGGTTCATCCGGCCACACCCGTTCGTGCATATAGGTAAAACATGCACTTCCGACTTACTGCTTAAGTCGGATGAGACCTAGTTAGGCGAACGCCCCCAGGTCCGGATTACCCCGTGATTCCGCCTGCCTTGAGGTGACCCGGCCAGCATCTGCTTTGGCCTTGCCGAACCTCGGATAAGTCGGCCTTTATACCCCGACATGACCCTACCCGGGGGTATCCCCCCAACACTAGACCACATTGATCCACCAGAGTCATTGCATGTATGTTCTTTTCCTAAACCACTACCAGAGTCATTGCATGTGTCAGCCTTTCCTAAACCACCACTACAGTCATTGCATGTGTGTTCCTTTCCTAAACCACCACCAGAGTCATTGCATGTGTGTTCCTTCCATAAACAAAAATGACCCACTGGATGTTATTGCATGTGTGTTCTTTTCCAAAACCACCACTAGAGATATTACAGGTGTCTTCCCATCCTAAACCACCAATAGGATCATTGCATGTGTGTTCCTTTCCTAAACCACATTGATCCACCAGAGTCATTGCATGTGTGTTCTTTTTCTAAACCACCACCAGAGTCATTGCATGTGTGTTCTTTTCCTAAACCACCACCAGAGTCAATGTAGGTGTGTTCTTTTACTAAACCACCACTAGAGTCATTGCATGTGTGTTCCTTTCGTAAACAACGTGGATCCACCAGAGTCATTGCATGTGTGTTCCTTTCCTAAACCACCACCAGAGTCATTGCATGTGTTTTCCTTCCATAAACAAAGCTGATCCACTGGATGTCATTGCATGTGTGTTCTTTTCCTAAACAACCACTAGATATATTACATGTGTCTTCCTTTCCTAAACCACCACTAGCGTCATTGCATGCGTGTTCCTTTCCTAAACCACATTAATTCACCAGAGTCATTGCATGTGTGTTCTTTTCCTAAACCACCACCAGAGTCATTGCATATGTGTTCTTTTCCTAAACCACCACCAGAGTCATTGCATGTGTGTTCTTTTCGTAAACCACCACTAGAGTCATTGCATGTGTGTTCCTTTCGTAAACCACATGGATCCACCAGTGTCATTGCATGTGTGTTATTTACCTAGACCACCACCAGAGTCATTGCATGTGTGTTCTTTTCCTAAACCACCACGAGACTCATTGCACGTGTCTTATTTTCCTAAACCACCACTACAGTCATTGCATGTTTGTTACTTTCCTAAACTAAAGGGATCCACGAGAGTCATTTCATGTGTGTTCTTTTCCTAAACCACCACCAGAGTCATTGAATGTGTCTTCTTTTCCTAAAATACCACCAGAGTCATTGCACTGAGTTCCCAGATCTCTTTAGTTCCTAGTTTTATTTCTTAAATCTCGGGTGAGATTTTGTTTAATGGGGGAAGGTTTGTAACATCCCAAAACTTAATCCAAAGTTATTAAGATCCAAATAATAAATTTTAGAGTTAACAAAAACTTTTCAACTTAAAATCATTAAGCATTCATATGTGTATGCATTTAAACTAGGAGTTGTTTTGAATTGCCATGTTTGAGTGATACATTGATTGTAAAATGATTCAAAGGTGAATTAAACATCATCTAGATCATTCCCAAACAAATCCCAAAGAAAAACAAATAAAAAGAATAAAATAAGCAAATGGTCATTTGTCCCATTTTAATCACCATGCCTACTTTGGCTATTCCTAGAACTCAAATCTTAACAGAAACAATTGTGGATCTTTGCACCCCTTGCTAGTACAAGTAGTGATGTACGAAGGCCCACTTTGTTCCATCTCAAAAACTTTCAAACACTAAATTTAAATGACATTTGAAAATTGAATCTAGTGTATGTATCTAGATCACACTATTTCAAAAACCACTCAAATGAACTCCATTTAAATATCCAAAGCAACCAGAGATGCTCAAGCATGTGATCAACAACTCCAAAAAAATTCATTAAAACATTCCAAAGTTGAATTCTTTCGGCCATTTTGTCAAACACCTTGTGTGCAAAAATCTGGAAAAATCACAAACACTAGTGTGAGCAGTGTTCTGGCCAATGCGGTCTCCCCTTTTGCAACCACAACACCCCCAGTAAACCCCCTACCCTTTGCTAGCCCGGCCAACCACTGTGCACACGACCAAATGGTCATGGCCATTAATGCCGAGCCCATTATTGCACCCCCACCATCGACAGCACAACCCAGCCGTCGCCCATGCTCCACTCCCTCCTCCAGGACAGCCCTAGCCCAAAGGAAGAGAGAGGAGAGGCCAAGAACCACCACACCAGGACCGTGTCTGCCATGCCGACACGCACCCGCCGTTCACGCGCTGTCCCCGCTCAACCCGAACTCGCCTCGATCTCGCCGCTAGCCTGCACGATCACCAACACCCTAGGAGGCTAACGGACACGCCCTTCCTCGACCGTGACCTGTAACCGTCGGCCGCCGCGAAACTCGCCGTCGCCGAGGCAGCGTGCGCGCAGCAACGCTCGCTGCTCCCGACCACAATGCACTGCACGAGCATCGCCGTGACGCTCGCCAGGGAACCGCCCACCATCCTAGCCCACCGCCCACACCTCTAGCTCGTTGTGTCGTCGACCACGTCGAGCTCTGCCCATGCCGAAATGCACCCCTCGCCCCGCTATAAATAGAGAGCTCCTCGACACCAATTCGTCACACCAGCTCCATCCACTGCACCTCAGAAATCTCCCAGAGTCCCACCGGAGCAAGCCGCAGCCCGTAGCGCTCCAATTTCGCCGGAGACCATCGTGGAAGGAGGAGAAGGGCGCCACTGATCCAAGCCATCCCTAGGGACGCCGCTGGTACCAGGAGCACCGCCGACCTCGACTCGTTCATCTGCCCGCCTCACCGACCCTCGCCGGAGCTCTGGTAAGCCGCCCCAGACCCTCACCGACCGTGCTAGGGTTCCTTCCTATCGTGTCCTGTTCTAGCGTAGACGATGCATGTGAGACGTTGGTCCAGGATCTAATCCTACGGTCCTCATCCTCCCATACCTGTTCGGCGGCCCCTGTCCCACTGACAAGTGGGGCCCTCACTTAAGCCAGCCCGTGCGCTGCGCGAATCGCAGTGGGCCGGCCCATTTCCTTTCCCGCG
Source organism: Avena eriantha (assembly GCA_910589775.1). Lineage (NCBI taxonomy): Eukaryota > Viridiplantae > Streptophyta > Magnoliopsida > Poales > Poaceae > Avena > Avena eriantha. Next base: position 461,465,101 of record OU342742.1, read on the forward strand.
CTAGCCCACGAATTCAAATATAGGTTTTTCTATTTAAGTTTAAACTCAATTTTGTCCCTTAGTTTAAAAATCAATTCAGGGTGATTTACAAAACCAAATTGGGTGATTCCAATTTTGTTGGAAAGCTTATAAAAAGACCTATCCAAGACCGTTGGAATTAATTCATTGTGAGTTAGAAATCTCTCCTAGTAAAAATAACAAGACAGAAGCATTTGCACCTTCAAACATTTTTATAAAATCATCCATAGTAGCTTTTGAGTTGATTCCAACTCTCAAAAATAACATTTAACCATACCAATCTGAATATGTAATAATATTGAGGTTTGCATGCGGTGACTTTGGACTAATACCAAAATAGTGCCATATGGGCATTTCTTGTCACTTTAAATCATTAAATATTAAACTTAAACTTATTAAAATGTGATCCAACATTTAAATCACATTCCCATATATTAGAATATGTGATGACATGTGTCCACATGATCCCATATTTTAATTGAAGAATATTAAATCTTAGTTAATTTCAGTGAGTAGAAATTATTTTGCTCAAGTAAAAAGAATGAAGCTAGTTAATAAAACCTTGTGATGCTTGTGATGATAATAGATCATCAAATGTGTACCTTAGTGTGCTAAGTGGACTAGTTAAGTATTGTTTGGTGATTGTGTATCCCGTATGTATTTATAGACGATAGTACCGACCAAGCTTTCGAGGAGGAGGAGTTCTACCAAGAGGAGGAGGAAGAAAACTTCAACCACTGCACCAACCAAGGCAAGCTAGCACTATACATGTTTTAATTGCAATCCTAGCACTTCAACTAAAACGAGCAAGCTATTGTTAGCAAGCTAGAATTAAGTTAGATAACCTAAGCAAGATGCATTAGGCATGCTTTGGTTATACCACTTTGACTAGTACCTACTCCAAGTTTTATTTTCAAGCTTTTACTTTCTTTACTTTACCAAAGTCCCTTACTTGTTTGAAGGTAGCATAAAAAGTATAAAACTTGACCTATCTAGATAACCTTAGATGTCATTCTATGGCATGAGATTGATCTTAGCATCCCATATTAGCGAACACTCTTAACCTAGTAGTTTAGAGCTAAACTAGAACTTGAGTCACTTTAGATGGGAATACTTGGTGAAAATTAATTGTGAAAACCTTGGAATGATGAGTCATTCTATTGAGATGTTTTGACATGTGTTGAGGAACACAAACGGTTTATGATGATGAAAATGTTGAGGCATGAGCCTTAGCCCTTTTACAAACTGATGGTTGGATTCGGATGCGATACCATTCCAATTTTTACCGTACAACCACAATACCTGAATTGGGTAAGGTTTAGCTAGAAGTTTATATGCATTAGTATTAGTTCCCTCACGGGAGAGGTTTGAGCCGAGGCTACCTCTTGATGTTGTCCACCTATGCAGTGCCCAAGATGACAAATGGTCATGGTTGGGAGGCCATACTCATAGGAGAGGTGCTTATACTAGGGTGTGTAAAGGAAAGGTTATGTTTGATTATCTGCATACTAAGTATGATGATTCAGGGTTATCCCTGACAGATGTATCGAATCTTGTGCTGAAAGTGTACCACCTCTATAGAGTGTCAAACTATTCGAATAGCCGCGTCCATGGTTATGGACAGTTGGAGTGTCCATACTGTTTCGTTTCCAGATATTTTCAAAATGACTTATGAAATGGATGATGAATCTTGAATTGACGACAACAGAGTTGTGACTATGACACTAGCTTACCAACTTAAGTGATTCTAGAACTTTATTTTATCTTTCTTTGTTTCTAAACTCAGCTTAGGTTTCAAACTAAACTTTGTAAATAAACTTAGAGTTAGCAACCCTACTAGAACTACCTTACTTGTTAGTGATAGTTTGCGAGTACTTAAAGAGTACTCATGGCTTTTGTCCCTGGTTATTCCTATGGCCAGACTATGAAGGAGACTACCAAGATGACGGACAGCAGGACGGCTATGATAACTAGGACTATCTTCCATCGTCAGCATTGCCTGTGCCACTGAAGATGGACCCCACCACTACGCTTATTATTTATTCCGCCGCTTGTTGTATTAAGACTGGATCATGAGATCCTTTATTCGTGTAAGACCTTATTATGGTTTGTAATGGATGATGTACTGTGATATCCAATCTGTTATGTCGCGCAAAAATGGTAATCCTAGGATTGCGATGTATGACATAACAGGCATCTAGGATTAAAAATCCGGGTGTTGACAAGTTGGTCTCAGAGCCATCCTGACCATAGGAGACCCTAGTTAGAATGGACCTTCGAACTAAAACTTAATTTCAAAACCAAATTGAGTATTTATGAAAAATGATTTCCTCTCTTACCCTTGGGAATTCATTCTTTCTCAAAAATTCACATTCCTCCAATTCTTACATTACTACATAAAATTTGACACACTTGATCACTTCACTAACTTCCTCATCCTTAATTCTTATAGATGGAGACGCAGTTCAGCAAGTTCTACCAGTTGGGCAACGGAGGCAAACTGATCTTCGAAAGGTATCTAGATTCACTGTCCGAGTTATTGGGTCGCCCACATCCGGAGTTTCTTGGAGCTCAACTTCCTGGACCCCTAGGAGGATATTTGCAATGGCTAGTCACCGCTGATCTTCGAGGAAGCATAGAAGCACCAACGGCTGGGAGAATCCAATTCTCCGTAAGAGAGAACAACTGGCTAGATGGATTAGCCAGGGCAATGCATGAAGCTCTCGCACATCTATGTGCCTTGAGTGTCAAACAAATCAAAGGAAACTGCTTTGTTCACTATGCAAGGTGTGACTTCATGGGAATGCCAATGGAGATGCCAAGTCACCCGGAGTTGAAGCGTCAGGTGGAGAACCTTGTCTTCCTGATGTACGATCGCCAGAAGGATTTGGACAACGCTAGGGAGTTTGCCAACCACAACCGTGCCATTGCCGACCAGAAGGCCCAGACTTTCTCACTGCTTGTAAAGGACCGTCAGTCTCTTTGCTGCCAGCGTGAAAAGAAGGATCGCACCATCGCCCGTCTTCGCAAGAAGGTGGCCAACCTCGAGAACACCATCAAGGAGCAAGAAGCTCAGCTTGCAGCAAAGGAGGAAGAAGAGGAGGGTGAAGACAAACAGGGAGATATGGATTCTTACCTCAGCAATGATGATGACTTTCTGGAGGAGGATGCTGTGGACTTCTACACCGACGATGTGGACTCCGACTTCATCGATGATGAGTAGATGGACTAGAGCACTGTTGTAGCATGAGATCTATCGGTGCCAATGTATCATAGCCTGCAGAATGGTTCTTAAAACCATCTGTTTTCCTTGTTGTGTTGTTTGTGTGTTTGTATCGTGTGCTTGCTTGAATGAATGAAATGAAGTTAGTTGCAAAACGTGAGTCAAACTCAAAGTTTTAGCTGTGAAACCAAAACCCTGAACCTTAGAACTTTCCCTCTTACCCCTTTATCTATCTCAATCTTCAGATGACTCGTGGAAACCCCCGGAGGGAGCAGCTCATCACAAGACCCAATGTTGCAGATAATGCAGATGTTAGTTGCAGATCGTGAAGAAAGCAACGCAGATCGCCAGGCCAACTTAGCAACACTGCAGTAGATAGCCCAGATGGCCCAAAACAGCCAAGGGCACGGAAATCAGGATCATCAAGGATCCAAGCTGAAGAATTTCCCGAATACCAATCCCCCAATCTTTAGCACTTCGGAGATACCATTAGATGCTGATGACTGGTTGCAGATGATGGAGAACAATTTGGAAGTAGCCAGAGTTGATGACAACGAGAAAGTTCTCTTTTCCACCCACTATTTGGCAGGACATGCAAGAGCCTGGTGGAACAACATCCGCCTGATGAACCATGGTTAAGTGATGACATGGGAAGCCTTCAAAATCAAGTTCAGCCGCACCCACGTGCCATAAGGCCTAGTCACTAGAATGAGGGATGAATTCAGAGAGTTGAAGCAAGGAAGAATGACTGTGGTGGAGTACCGTGACAGATTCCTGTCACTTGCTAGGTACACACCTGATGAGATCAACACGGAGGCCAAGAAAAAGGAGAGATTCCTGAACGGAGTGCATGATGAGATGCAGACTGTACTCGTCAACATCCGCTTCGAGGATCTCGAAGAGCTGGTCAACTCTGTCATTTAGATGGAAGGGAAGATTAACCAGGAAAACGACAAACACAAACGTCGTATGATGCACCAAGCTGGATCCAACAGTCACCAGAAGTACAAGCCCAACCCGTCTGCATGGTATGCACCAAGAAACAACCGACCCCCAATGTCTCGTCCAAGCTACCCCAATAGTAGTAGAGGCAATGTGAAGTCTAGAGGAAACAACAACAACCCCGACAACACCAGCAATTTCAACCGTGCACCTCCCAAGAGCAACAATAACAACAACAACACTGCACCCAGAACTGGAAGCAATGATGTGCCTGTCGTAGCAAAAGACAAGTCCCAGATAACTTGTTTCGAGTGTGGAGTGAAGGGTCACTATTCCAATGAGTGCCCCAAGAAGACTGCCGCCACTACCAATGTGAATGCCCCAGCTCAACAGCAGCGTTGTGTTCAACCAGGGAGAAGATTTTCCCTAGGGAACCCTCACAACCGCAATGGCCATCTCTTCCACATGAACGCCGAGGAATCCCAAGAAGCGCCAGATGTAGTGCTGGGTATGTTTTCTATCAACTCAGTTTTAGCAAGGGTGTTGTTTGATTGGGAAGCATCGCATTCATTTGTCACCGAAGAATTTGCATGCACTAGTAAGATCCACCCAACCAACTTGAAGCATGTCATGATAGTCCAAATTCCCGGTTCAACTACAAAAGCTATAAAAAATTGCAAAGCTGTGCCTATCAGAATACATGGGATAGATTTTTATGCTAATCTAATAGTACTTGGAACCAATGGATTGGATGTCAAAGCATAAAGGATTGATAGACTGTGCTAAGAAAGCCATCACCATGACCAGTAGCTCTGGTGTAACCGTAGAGCATATATCTGAAACCTTACCTCGCCAATTCAAGTGCAACAAGAGTCTAGCCCTAGCCACCATAGACCAAGTCAGAATAGTCTGTGAATACCCCGCCGTATTCCCAGATGAATTGCTAGGTATGCCCCAAGATAGGGATATTGAGTTCATTATTGAACTAATCCCCGGAACCGGAACCATAGCCCAGAGACCCTATAGCATGAACCCCTCAGAATTAGTAGAGTTGAAAAAGCAGTTGGATGCTATGTTAGCAACAGGCTTGATTCAACCAAGTGCATCGCCATGAAGATCACCAGTGTTATTCATCGACAAGAAAGATGAAGGCAACCGTTTGTGCACCGATTACAGAAAGCTGATTGACGTCACCATAAAAAACAAGTATCCTCTGCCAAAGATAGAAGATCTGTTTGATCAGTTGACTGGTGCCCAAGTGTTCTCAAAGATTGATCTTAGGACTGGTTATCACCAACTTAAGATTCATGCAAAGGATATTCCGAAGACCGCCTTTACTACTCGTTATGGTTTATACGAGTATATAGTTATGTCTTTTGGATTAACCAATGCCCTGCTTATTTCATGAATCTCATGAATAACATCTTTATGAATTTCCTAGATAAGTTTGTCGTTGTGTTTATTGACGATATCCTTATCTACTCCAAGTCAGAAGAAGAGCATGAACAACATCTGAGAATCATATTAGAAACCCTGAGAGCGCATCGGTTATATGCCAAGTTCAGCAAATGTGAGTTTTGGCTGAAAGAAGTAGGATTCCTAGGACATATTGTGTCTGCCGGAGGAGTCTCTGTTGATCCCGCCAAGATCAAAGATGTCGAAGAATGGGAAGCCCCCGCCACTCAAACCCAAGTCCGTGCATTTCTCGGGTTGGCGAGATATTAACGCAAGTTCGTAGAAGGATTCTCGAGCATCCCCAGACCCATGAACCAATTGTTGAAAAAGGACAAGAAGTTTGAATGGACCGACAAATGTGAAGCCAGTTTCCAAGAACTGAAGAAGAGGTTGATTTCAGCCCCAATATTGATCATGCCAGATATCAAGAAGCCGTTTGATGTGTGTTGTGATGCATCCAAGATAGGTCTCGGATGTGTATTGATGCAAGAAGGCAAAGTTATCGCATATTTGTCTCGACAACTGAAGCAGCATGAGCAGAACTATCCGACCCATGATCTTGAGTTAGCAGTTATAGTTTTGGCATTGAAGACATGGCGTCATTATCTTATGGGTAATCGCTGTGAGATTTACTCAGATCACAAGAGCTTGAAGTATATTTTCACTCAGAAGGAGCTGCATATGAGACAAAGGAGATGGATAGAGTTAATCAAGGATTATGACCTCGACATTCACTATCACCCCGGCAAAGCCAATGTGGTAGCGGATGCTCTTAGCAGATTGCCTTGTAGGCTAAACACCATGATCAAGGAGAAGCAACCAAGTTTGTATGAGGAGTTGGAGCAGTTTAGAACTGAGTTAGTTAGCAAAGGATTTTTAGCTAGCATTGAACTTCAACCCACATTAATCAGCCAAATCAAGGAAGCCCAGAAGGGAAATGAAAGTATCGACGGAATCAAACATCGTATTGGTACGGGAAAGGTACCTGGATTTCCCGAAGACAAAGAAGGAGTTATGTGGTACAAAGGACGTATCTGTGTGCCAGCAGATTCAGAGCTGAAGCAAGTTATCATGCAGGAAGCTAATGATACTCTTTATTCTATCCACCCCGGAGGCACGAAGATGTATCGAGATTTGAAAGAGCAATTTTGGTGGCACAAGATGAAGAGAGAAATCGGAAGCTACATCGCCAAGTGTGACATCTGTCAAAGAGTCAAAGCAGAGCATCAGAGACCCGCGGGATTGTTGCAACCATTGTAGATTCCAGGATGGAAATGGGATTTCATGCGAATGGAATTTATCACCGGTTTGCCTACTTCTAGTAGAGGAAATGACTCAATTTGGGTCATCGTTGATAGACTGTCCAAGGTAGCTCATTTTATACCTGTCAAGATAACCTACCAGAGTTTGAAGCTAGCGGAGTTGTATATTGCTAGAATTGTTACTCTGCATGGAAACCCCAAGACCATAGTATCAGATCGAGGAACCCAATTTACCTCGAGATTTTGGCAGAAAGTCCAGGAAGGATTAGGAACCAAGTTGAACTTCAACACCGCTTATCACCCGCAAACTGATGGACAGACTGGTAGAGTCAACCAAATCCTAGAAGATATGTTGAGAGCTTGTGTGTTGGAATACGGATCAAAATGGGAAGACTGCCTGCCTTTCGCAGAATTCTCATATAACAACAGTTATCAAGCTAGGTTGCAAATGGCACCATTTGAGTTCCTATACGGAAGAAAGTGCCGTACCCCTTTGAATTGGTCGCAAGTAGGAGAGAGTCATATTTTCTGAACCGACATTCTCCGAGAAGCCGAAGAAAAGGTTCACAAAGTCTGTGAGCACCGCAAGACCGCCCAATCCAGACAAAAGAGTTATGCTAACAAGAGAAGGAGAGACCTAACTTTCAATGTCAGAGATTTTGTATATCTCAAGGTTTCACCATTAAAGGGAACGCAACGCTTTAGTCTGAAAGGAAAGTTAGCCCCCAGATATATCGGGCCCTTCAACATTCTGAATCACCGAGGAGAAGTATTGTATCAACTAGAACTACCAGAGGAGATGTAAGCCATCCACAATGTGTTCCATATGTTGTTACTTCGCAAATGCCTAGAAGTGCCGGAGAAGACCGAAGTTTTCAAGAACATCGATCACCGAGCTGTTGATATCAACAAGGACCTGACATAATGTGAAGTGCCCATCCGTATCTTGGAAGAATCTTACAGAACCACCAGGACCATGAGTATCATGTTTCTCAAGATCCAATGGAGCAATCATACCGAATAAGAAGCCACTTGGGAGCGAGAAGATTACATTAGGACTGAGTTCCCAGATCTCTTTAGTTCCTAGTTTTCTTTCTTAAATCTCGGGACAAGATTTTGTTTAAGGGGGGAAGGTTTGTAACATCCCAAAACTTAATCCAAAGTTATTAATATCCAAATCATCATATTTAGAGTTAACAAAAACTTTTCCACTTAAAATCATTAAGCATTCATATGTGTATGCATTTAAATTAGGAGTTATTTTGAATTGCCATGTTTGAGTGATCCATTGATTGTAAAATGATTCTAAGGTGAATTAAACATCATCTAGATCATTCCCAAACAAATCCCAAAGAAAAACAAATCAAAAAGAATAAAATAAGCAAATGGTCATTTGTGCCATTTTAATCACCATGCCTACTTTGGCTATTCCTAGAACTCAAATCTTAACAGAAACAACTGTGGATCTTTGAACCCCTTGCTAGTACAAGTAGTGATGTACCAAGGCCCACTTTGTTCCATCCCAAAAACTTTCAAACACTAAATTTAAATGACATTTGAAAATTGAATCTAGTGTATGTATCAAGATCACACTTTTTCAAAAACCACTCAAATGAACTCCATTTAAAGATCCAAAGCAACCAAAGATGCTCAAGAATGTGATCAACAATTCCAAAAAAACTCATTCAATAATTCCAATGTTGAATTCTTTCGGCCATTTTGTCAAACACCTTGTGTGCAAAAATCTGGAAAAATCACAAACACTAGTGTGAGCAGGTTCTGGCCAATGCGGTCTCCCCTTTTGCAACAACAGAACCCCCAGTACACCCCCTACCCTTTTCTAGCCCGGCCACCCACTGTGCACATGACCAAATGGTCATGGCCACTAATGCCGAGCCCATTTTTGCACCCCCACCATCGATAGCACCACCCAGCCGCCGCCAGCCTCACCTACCATGTCCAGCATGTCACCCGTGCTCCACTCCCTCCTCCAGGCTAGCCCTAGCCCAAAGGAAGAGAGATGAGAGGCCAAGAACCACCACACTAGGACCGTGTCTGCCATCCCGACGCGCACCCACTGTTCACGCGTTGTGCCCGCTCAACCCGACCTCGCCTCGCTCTCGCTACCAGCCTACACGATCACCAGCACCCTAGGAGGCTAACGGACACGCCCGTTTCCACGAACGTGGCATGTAACCGCCGGCCGCCGCGAAACTCGTCGTCGACCGAGGCAGCGTGGGTGCAACAACGCTCGCTGCTCCTGACCACAATGCACTGCACGAGTGCCGCCGTGACACTTGCCAGGGAACCGCCCACCGTCGTAGCCCACACCTCTAGCTCGTTGTGCCATCGACCACGTCGAGCTCTGCCCATGCCGAAATGCACCCCTCGCCCCGCTATAAATATAGAGCTCCCCGGCACCAATTCGTCACACTAGCTCCATCCACTCCACCTCAGAAACCTCCCAGAGTCCCACCGGAGTAAGCCGTAGCCAGTAGCGCTCCAATTTCGCCGGAGACCGCCACGGAAGAAGGAGAAGGGCGCCACTGATCCAAGCCATCCCCAGGGACGCCACTGGTACCAGGAGCACCGCCGTCCTCGACTTGTTCATCTGCTCGCCTCACCGACCCTCGCCGAAGCTCCGGTAAGCCGCCCCAGACCCTCACCGACCGTGCTAGGGTTCCTTCCCGTCGTGTCCTATTCCAGCATAGATGATGGATGTGAGCCGTTGATCGAGGATCTAATCCTACGGTCCTCATCCTCCCATACCTGTTCGGCAGCCCCTATTCCACTGACAGGTGGGTCCCTCACTTAAGCCAGCCCGTGCGCTGCGTGGATCGCAGTGGGCCAGCCCATTTCCTTTCCCGCGCTAGCCCACGAATTCAAATATAGGTTTTTCTATTTAAGTTTAAACTCATTTATGTCCCTTAATTTAAAAATCAATTCAGGGAGATTTACTGAACCAAATTGAGTAATTCCAATTTTGTTGGAAAACTTCTGAAAAGACCTACCAAAGCGCATTGGAATTAATTCATTTAGAGTTAGAGATCTCTCCTAGTAAAAATAATAAGACAGAAGCATTTGCACCTTCATACATTTTTATAAAATCAACCATAGTAGCTTTTGAGTTGATTCCAACTCTCAAAAATCACGTTTAACCATACCTATCTGAATATGTAATAATATTGAGGTTTTCATGCAGTGACTTTGGACTAATACCAAAATAGTGTTATATAGGCATTTCTAGTTACTTTAAATCATTAAATATTAAACTTAAACTTATTAAAATGTGAGCCAACCTTTAAATCACATTCCCATATATTAGAATATGTGGTGATGACATGTGTCCACATGATCCCATATTTTAATTGGAGAATATTAAATCTTAGTTATTTTCAATGAGTAGAAATTACTTTTCTCAAGTAAAAAGAATGAAGCTAGTTTATAAAACCTTGTGATGCTTGTGATGATAATAGATCATCAAATGTGTGCCTTAGTGTGCTAAGTAGACTAGTTAATTATTGTTTGGTGATTGTGTATCACGTATGTATTTATAGACGATAGTACCGACCAAGCTTTCGAGGAGGAGGAGTTCTACCAAGGGGAGGAGGAAGAAAACTTCAACCACTGCACCAACCAAGGCAAGCTAGCACTATACAACTTAACCCTTGAAAGTTTTACTTGCAATCCTAGCACTTCAAGTAAACTGAGCAAGCTATTGTTAGCAAGCTAGAATTAAGTTAGATAACCTAAGCAAGATGCATTAGGCATGCTTTGGTTATACCACTTTGACTAGTACCTACTCCAAGTTTTATTTTCAAGCTTTTACTTTCTTTACTTTACCAAAGTCCCTTACTTGTTTGAAGGTAGCATAAAAAGTATAAAACTTGACCTATCTAGATAACCTTATATTTCATTCTATGGCATGAGATTGATCTTAGCATCCCATATTAGTGAACACTCTTAACGTAGTAGTTTTGAGCTAAAGTAAAACTTGAGTCACTTTAGATGGGAATACTTGGTGAAAATTAATTGTGAAAACCTTGGAATGATGAGTCATTATATTGAGATGTTTTGACATGTGTTGAGAAACACAAATGGTTTATGATGATGAAAATGTTGAGGCATGAGCCTTAGCCCTTTTACAAAACTGATGGTTGGATTCGGATGCGATACCATTATAATTTTTACCATACAACCATAATACCTGAATGAGGTAAGGTTTAGCCGGAAGTTTATATGCATTAGTATTAGTTCCCTCGCGAGAGAGGTTTGAGGTGAGGCTACCTCTCGATGTTGTCCACCTATGCAGTGCCCAAGATGACAGATGGTCATGGTTGGGAGGCTATACTCATAGAAGAGGTTCTTATACTAGGGTGTATAAAGGAAAGGTTATGTTTGATTATCTGCATACTAAGTATGATGATTTAGGGTTATCCCTGTAAGACCTTATTATGGTTTGTAATGGATGATGTACTATGATATCCAATCTGTTATGTCTCGCAAAAATGGTAATCCTGAGATTGAGATGTATGACATAACAAGCATCTGGGATTAAAAATCCGGGTGTTGACAAGTTGGTATCAGAGCCATCCTGACCATAGGAGACCCTAGTTAGAATGGACGTTCGAACAAAAACTTAATTTCAAAACCAGATTGAGTATTTATGATAAACTATTTCCTCTCTTACCCTTGGGAATTCATTCTTTCTCAAAAATTCATGTTCCTCCAATTCTTACAGTACTACATAAAATTTGACACACTTGATCACTTCACTAACTTCCTCATCCTTAATTCTTGTATATGGAGACGGAGTTCAACAAGATCTACCAGTTGGGCAATGGAGGCCAACTGATCTTCGAGAGGGATCTAGATTCAATGTCCGAGTTATTGGGACGCCCACATCCGGAGTTTCTTGGAGCTCAACTTCCTAGACCCCAAGAGGAGATTTACAATGGATAGTCACTGCTGATCTACAAGGAAGCATAGAAGCACCAACGTCCAGGAGAATCCAGTTCTCCATAAGAGAGAACAACTGGCTAGATGGATTAGCCAGGACAATGCATGAAGCTCTCACACGTCTATGTGCCCTGAGTGTCAACCAAATCCAAGGAACCCGCTTTGTTCACTATGCAAGGCATGACTTCATGGGAATGCCAATGGAGATGCCAAGTCACCCAGAGTGGAAGTGCTAAGTGGAGAACCTGGACTTCCTAATGTATGATCGACAGAAGGAATTGGACAATGCTAGGGAGTTTGCCAACCACAACCGTGCCATTGCCGACCAGAAGGCCTAGACTTTCGCATTGCTTGTCAAGGACCGTTAGTCTCTTCGCCGCCAGCGCGAAAAGAAAGATCGCACCATCGCCCGTCTTTGCAAGAAGGTGGCCGACCTCGAGAAGACCGTCAAGGAGCAAGAAGCTTAGCTTGCAGCAAAGGAGGAAGAAGAGGAGGGTGAAGACATCCAGGGAGATATGGATTCTTACCTCAACAATGATGTTGACTTTCTGGAGGAGGATACTATGGACTTCTACAACGACGATGAGGACTCCGACTTTATCGATGATGAGTAGATGCAGTAGAGCATTGTCGTAGCATGAGATGGATCGGTCCCAATGTATCATAGCTTGCGGAATGGTTCTTAAAACCATCTGTTTTCCTTGTTGTGGTGTGTGTGTTTGTATCGTGTGCTTGCTTGAATGTATGAAATGAAGTTAGTTGCAAAACCTGAGTCAAACTCAAAGTTTTAGCTATGAAACCAAAGCCCTGGACCTTAGAACTTTCCCTCTTACCCCTTTATCTATCTCAATCTTGACTTGACCACAACAGAGTTGTGACTATGACACTAGCTTCCCAACTTAAGTGATTCTAGAACTTTATTTTATCTTTCTTTGTTTCTGAACTTAGCTTAGGTTTCAAACTTAACTTTATAAATAAACTTAGAGTTAGCAACCCTACTAGAACTACCTTACTTGTTAGTGATAGTTTGCGAGTACTTAAAGAGTTCTCATGGCTTTTGTCCCTGGCTATTCCTATGGCCAGACTATGGAGACAACCAAGATGACCGACAGTAGTACTTAAAGATTTCTCTTCCATCGTCAGCATTGCCTGTGCCACTGAAGATGGACCCCACCGCTACGCTTATTATTTATTCCGCTGCTTGTTGTATTAAGACTGGAGCATGAGATCCTTTATTCGTGTAAGACCTTATTATGGTTTGTAGTGGATGATGTACTGTGATATCCAATCTGTTCTGTCTCACAAAAATGGTAATCCTGGGATTGCGATGTATGACATAACATGCATCTGGGATTAAAAATCCGGGTGTTGACATTGATCCACTAGAGTCATTGCATGTGTGTTCTTTTCCTAAACTACCACAAGAGTCATTGCATGTGTCTTCTTTTCCTGAACCACCACTAGAGTTATTGCATGTGGGTTCCTTTCCTAAACAACATGGAGCCACTAGAGTCATTGCATGTGTGTTCCTTTCCTAAAACACCACCAGAGTCATTGCATGTGTGTTCTTTTCCTAAACGACCACTAGAGTCATCACATATGTGTTCTTTTCCTAAACCACATGGATCCACCAGAGTCATTGCATGTGTGTTCCTTTCAGAAACCACATGGATCCACCAGAGTCATTGCATGTGTGTTCCTTTCCTAAACCACCACCAGAGTCATTGCATGTGTGTCCTTCAATAAACCACACTGATCCACTAGATGTCATTGCATGTGTGTTGTTTTCCTAAACCACCACTAGAGTCATTGCATGTGTGTTCCTTTCCTAAACCACGACTAGAGTCATTGCATGTGTGTTCTTTTCCTAAACCACCTCCAGAATCATTGCATGTGTCTTCCTTTCCTAAACTAGCACTAGAATCATTGCATGTGTGTTCCTTTCCTAGACCACATTGATCCACCAGAGTCATTGCATGCGTGTTCTTTTCCTAAACCACCACCAGAGTTATTGCATGTGTCTTCCTTTCCTAAACAGCCACTGTAGTAATTGCATGTGTGTTCCTTTCCTAAACCACCACTACAGTCATTGCATGTGTGTTCCTTTCCTAAACCACATTGATCCACCAGACTCAATGCATGTGTCTTCTTTTTCTAAAGCACTACTAGAGACATTGCATGTATGTTCTTTCCATAAAAAAAGGATCCACTGGATGTTATTGCATGTGTGTTATTTTCCTAAACCACCACTAGAGATATTACAGGTGTCTTCCTTTCCTAAACCACCACTAGCGTCATTGCGTGTGTGTTCCTTTTCCTAAACCACATTGATCCACCAGAGTCATTGCATGTGTGTTCTTTTCCTAAACCACCACCAGAGTCATTGCATGTGTGTTCTTTTCCTAAACCACCACTAGAGTCAATGCATGTGTGTTCTTTTACTAAACCACCACTAGAGTCATTGCATGTGTGTTCCTTTCGTAAACAACATGGATCCACCAGAGTCATTGCATGTGTGTTCCTTTCCTAAACCACCATCAAAGTCATTGCATGTGTGTTCATTCCATAAACAAAACCGGTTCACTGGATGTCATTGCATATGTGTTGTTTTCCTAAAAAACCACTAGAGATATTACATGTGTCTTCCTTTCCTAAACCACCACTAGCGTCATTGCATGTGTGTTCCTTTCCTAAACCACATTAATTCACCAGAGTCATTGCATGTGTGTTACTTGCCTAAACTGCCACCAGAGTCATTGCATATGTGTTCTTTTCCTAAACCACCACCAGAGTCATTGCATGTGTGTTCTTTTCGTAAACCACCACTAGAGTCATTACATGTGTGTTCCTTTCGTAAACCACATTGATCCACCAGAGTCATTGCATGTGTGTTCCTTTCATATACAAAATGGATCCACCATAGTCATTGCATGTGTGTTCCTTTCCTAAACCACCACCAGAGTCATTGCATGTGTGTTTATTTCATAAACCACTGTCGTGGTGGTGTCACGGCAGATGCCATGGATAGGCTAAAGGTGGGGACAATATGCACTAGAGGAATCCAGGGAGGGATAGTGTGGTGATTCCACACACAGATCTTTGTATTCAATAGGTTTCCATGGTTACAAATGCTCCTTGAGCTGTATTGGGGAGAGGAGGAAGAAGGAACTCTCTTACTCTCACCACTAGCTAGCTCTCAGGAACCAAGAATTAACCAAGTAAAACATAACCCTTTCTACAGATTCCCTAGCCCTCCTTATATAGGGGTGGCTAGGTCTCCAATTAGGGCATACGTGGAGGCATATTCCCGGGAATATGCCTCTTCCCAAAATGGTAAACCGACCAGGTCACTTTTCCCCATCGTAAGCCATGCAGAGGCTACGTGAGCCTCTGTGGCGCCAGCATCATCCGACATAGGCAGCGTCACCCTTGTCGGCCACGCCTTGGTGGTCCTAGCCTTTGTCCGCTTCGCTCACGCTCCAGCGTACAGTGACGTCCTTTTGACCAGCGAGATACCTTCCTTCTCATGCAAACCTCATATAACCCGGATCATGCCTGGTTAATCCGGCCACACTGGTACCTGCATACAAGTGAGATAAATCCTGCCAGCATACGACATAGGTCGGCCGGGACTCAGTTAGGCGGACATCCTCCCGTCCGGGTTACTCCGTGATTCAGCCTGCCTTGAGGTGACTCGGCCAGCACTTGCTTTGACCTTGCCGTACCTCGGCTAACTCGGCCTTGTTACCCCGGCATGACCCTACCAGGCGGTATCCCCCAACATTAGTCCCCGAAGCTGGTGCGATCTTAGCAGCTCCAGCTGCTAAGGCCCCGGCAGGTTCAATTTTCCGAACCTTTTGCTCCTTTTTTCGAGTTATCTCATAGTCCGGATTCCATAGGCTAACTTTACCTTGGCACATTCCGAGTCTTCACTCGGTGGCCGGGTCATCCTTTGGTTATTCGGGTTATCCTTCCTTCTCCCGTATGCTTCCCCATGTCCCACGTGGAGGGTAATCATTATTTTGCCTCATTTTAAGGGCCTGCGCCAGTTACTGCTGCAGTTAATGTCAGGTGTTACTGTTGCACACGTCACATCATGTTTGTCTCCTCGTTAACTATATCATCACGTCATGTTGTGGGATCTGCTGCACCCTGTGGCCCTTCCTGTGGCTCACCTTTGATTGGCTGATCCGGATAATACATGGCCACACCGTGTGGCCCTGCCGCAGCGAACGATCCCACTACCCCCACTGGGTCGTGGTTAAATAGGGGAGGGGTGCGCCCCTTGGTATTTTTCCCCATTCTCGGGCCCCTCTGCCTCTTCTTCTTCCCAGCGACAGCGCCGCCACCGCCCCATGCCTTTCTGCGCCAACATCGTCGCCACTCCCGCGCAGCTCCACCGCCACGGGTCCGTGCCAGTCCAAGGCACTGTCGCCCACCTCCGATAGGGCCAGCGAGGACAGCGATTTGGACATGACCGAAGAAGAGCTCACCGTCGCAGAGGCGGAGATGGAGGAAGAGGCGGAGAACGCCGAACGCGGCGCCTAGGCTGGCTCCTGGGTGTCCCAGGACAACCTGGATTGTTTATACCGCACCCGGCGCATCCCAGAGGGCGTGGTTGCTCGTCTCGCCACCGAGGAGCTTGGTCCCTCACCTAATCTGGGTGAGTTCGTAGTGTTTCTCTCCCACTTCCAGCGCGGGTTGCCTCCCTGTTAGAGATTTCTTCTACGATTGGCTCAACATCTATGAGCTTCAACCGCACCACCTTCCGGCGAACGCCATCACTTCTCTTTCTTCCTTTGCCTCCACCATAGAGGGATATGTCGGATTGTGGCCCATTAAAGAGCTCTGGATCCGGTTTTTTGGTCTCCGCCGGAACGTGATTCCGAATAAGGAGCTTGACCTGGAGGACAAACATCTTACTCAATTCGGTGCTGCCTCCATTTGTCCTCGAAAACTATCCGTCTTTCCCCGGGTCACGGGGTTAGATTCCTGCAAGGGCTGGTCCCGAACTTTCTTCTATGTCAGAAATGGCACGAATGAAGATTTGATCCGGCTGCGCCCCTACGCTTCGGGTCCTCCTAATCCGGATCTGTGGCACCGGGTTTCGAAGAAACCCACCGTACTGGCGAATCAAGTCAACAAGCGGTTTAAGGAGCTCAAGGATGCTGGGCTGCGCAACGAGGATGCGATGATCACTTTCGCCCGCAACCGGATGTCCCCTCTCCATAAACGCACACACAAGCTGTGCCATATGAGCTGGTGTCTTGACCCCAGCCGGACTTCCTCATTTGAACTGAGCAACACCGAGATATTCCGCCGGGTCAAGGCCCTCTTCACCACTGACAGAAACTTCTCCGCTGATTAGGAGTGGGGAATTGAATGTTTCTAACGGGACAGGCTTCCTCCTGTGGTAATTCTCGTGTTCCAATTTCTTTCTGAGTTATATTTTATGTCGGAATATGTTGATTATCTGATCTTTTTGTATTTCTCTCTTAGTTGTTTCTTCAGCAAACTCTCGAAGATGGCGCCGAGCCTTCGCTCAAATGGGCGAAGGATCGAGATGCCCCGGACGAGGAGGGGCCGGATCAGGAAATGTTCCTGCCATTCCCCGATGTGACCAAGCGACCCACCGGTAAATTCTCTTCCTTAAGAAATTGGCCTAACGATGAAGATGATTCTGACGTTGAGGTGATGGAAGCATTTGAAGCTCTCCCCCTTTCTTACGCCTTTCCGGCATAAGCTAACCCGGGTGGGTAGATTCACGAAGATCCTCCTCTCGCCACTGGCGAGCCTGTCAAAGAAATGGGGAGCTGCTTCTGCTTCTTCTTCCGGACCTCCTAAGCCAACCAAGAGGCGAAAGAAGTCCGCAGACAAAGCCGCCACCAAGCGTACAACTAAGGCCATAACTCGGAGGGCTCGGAAACCCAAGGAGCCATTGACCTCGGATGAGTAAGTTACTTTTCTCTCGGTCCAATCCTTTGGTTCACGCTTTTCTTTTGTTGTAACTTATTATTTGTCATTTGATTTGGCAGGGCTGCGGTGGAGGTTCCTCAGAGCGGATCCAGCATCGCTTCACCCCTCTGGCATAGCCCTTCTCCCCCTCGCGGCGATGATTCACACCCGTTGAGCCCCATTCAGGAGGGTTCAGCGGCTGCTCCGGGTTCTAGCCCACCTCGTCCAGAGGAGGGCAACCTCGGAGCAGGGGGAAGCGGTTCTGCCGTGACAACGGTTGCTCCCAGCTGCTCCTCAGCTCAGCCACAACCAAGGTACCTACAGCACCCCCGCCAAGACCAACATCAGCGCCAGTAGCACAAGTGCCAGCAGCACCAACTCCTTCTGCCTCCTCCAAGTCTTTCAAGACTCGGCGAGAGGACACAACTAGCACCAAGGTTGTGCCCAAGGGCAAATCTGTTGCACAAACTTCAACTTCTCAGCAGCAGCCTAAGGCTAAGAAAACCTCTGATGCCACCAGGGCAGCATCTATCGAGGCTGGACAGCGCACGCTCGCGTCCATGCTTCCAAAGAAGACCCCCCGAAGAAGGATGTCTCCCCCGGGCCAGCTAGCACGCAACTTGCACTGCACACTAGCCCCGCTGCTGCCAAAATTGAAACGAGGGAAGCCCATGCCAAGGGTTTGATAGCGCCCCATATGCTTAGCGGAGAGCGCTATCCTCTGGCCTTGATTGAGTTTGTCAATAAATGGAACAAGGCGGAGTTCGTCCATAACAACGATCTTCTGAAGAAATTTGGGCCTACCAAGTTTGCCGTGCAGATGAACCCAGCCGCCAAGGCTATAAACCTTGTCGGCAAGATGATGGAGCTACGCTACCTTGTCCTTTCTTTAACATGCACTAAATATTAGTGATATAACCATTAGTCCCCGAGCCTCCGGGGGAGTAACTTGTTACTCGGCCGGATGCTCCTTAGAGAACTAGCGTATCTCCTTAGTAGCTTCGAATATGCACACACCTAGAGCCGGGTTAATTTCCACTTGGCCCGGATTTTATACCCTTCGAATATGCACACACCTAGAGCCGGGTTAAGTTCCACTTGGCCCGGATTTTGTACACTTCGAATATGCACACACCGAGAGCCGGGTTAAGTTCCACTTGGGCCGGATTTTGTACACATCGAATATGCACACACCTAGAGCCGGGTTAAGTTCCACTTGGCCTGGATTTTGTACACTTCAAATATTCACACACCTAGAGTCGAGTTAAGTTCCACTTGGCCCGGATTTTGTACACTACGAATATGCACACACCTAGAGCCGGGTTAAGTTCCACTTGGCCCGGATTTTGTACACTATGAATATGGATATGACTAAGCTATCCTTGCTCTTTTCAGGTGACTACCAATCGCTAGAGCGCTGAGTTTCAGCGTCTCTTGGACACACATAAGGCACCGCGCTCCAAACATTCTACGCTTCTCGCCGAGTTTGAGAAAAGGGGTAAGTTTTCTCCTTGGCTTTTTCCCACCTTCCTTTGTCTTTTCCTGCCGAACTAATTTGTTATTCGGATTGGGCAGCTGAAGTGGAAGCTGAGAACACCATCATGCAGAAGAACTTGGATCAAATAAAAGGTAAGTCCGTTTTGCTTAGTCTTCTTCTGCACCCTCTCTCTCCTTTTCTTCTTGGATCGGTGGATATTCATACCTCGGCTTTGCCGGGTCAACAAAGAGTTTCAGCATCTCTTGAAGATAGTGTGCCCGTGCCTGATATGATGCTGCATTTTCTTGAATAAGCAGGGCAACATCAGTCCGAACTTGAGAAGAAGGATGATGAGCTCGCCCTCCTCCGGACCAAGGATGATGAAATTGCCAAGCTCAAGGCAGAAATGAAAAAGCTCAAGGCGCTCCACAAATCCGAGATGGACAAAGCTGGCCAAGACTTCAACGAGGAACGGGAGCGTCTCAACCTTCAAATTGCCAAGGATCAAGAACTGCTGAAGGAGGCCGACATTAATCTTGAGTCGGCGAATGCTGAACTTGTTCAACTCTGGAACAGGCGTGACAACTGCACCAAGGAGCTGTCCCGGATCCACATCCATATTTCTCGTAAGTTCTTTTCCTTCATCCCACATGAATCTCTCCAGGTAAACCTCCTTTACCTATCTCACTTGTCTTCTTTTCAAACAAATTTCTGGAGGGCGATGCCATTGCATCCAATGCCGTTACCAAGTTCTGCCAGCAGAGAGGTACTCCATCTGGTCATGGCTCCATTCCTCTTGACCTAGAGGATCTGATAGTCAGCTTATCCTCCCGAGTTGAAATCATGAAGAACTACGGCAAGGGTCTCCTAGATGCAGCAGTCCAGGTCTTCAATGCCCTCTGGCCTGGTGAAGATACTCTGAAGGGGTCCACTGTTCTGATTACCAAGGTAATGGAGTGCGAGACCCAGCTTCACCTCTAGAGGGAATCCGCCAGACGTGCCGGAGCTGAAACCGTCCTCCACTACGTGCTCACATGGTATGAGAAAATAAATCTGAATCTTCTGGAGCGCATGTGCACCGGTTCGAGGTGGTCCACTGATCCGGATTGGATAGCTCGGCGCAAGGCTTGCCCCCATAGCCTCATTCAGTATGCTCCCATCCATCAATGGAACGAGGAGCCAAGCTTTCTCGAAGCTGTTGACGACGAATATGTCGAAGATGGTTCGGGTCAGGAGGAGGACGAAGCCTCGGACGTCGAAGAGAATGAAGATGATGCTGAAGCCGAGGCCAGAGTTCCACCTACTGGTGCTGAGTTACCTCCTCCTCCTGCTCCTTGATTACCAACAAACACTTTGAAGTTTATCAAATCCCGGGTATGCCGGGTGCAGATGTATTAAGCGCACAGATCATATTTTGCTACTAAGTTGCTTATGCTGGATTAACTTGGGCGTAGTCCCCAAGTTTCATTTTCTTATTTCTCCAATTTTCTGGTCCGGCTCGTGTCTACCTTGATTCGGTTTTGTGACTTACGAGACCGAGTTTCAAAAATTGACTTAACAATACTAGGAAAACTTTAGGATTAGCTCAAAATAATTCAGCAGAGCAAAAACAAGGTAAACATAAAGTTAGTCCAAATAACAAATGTCGGCTCGATTATGTTCTTTTCCTTAGTCGTTCTTCATGTGCTACGCAATTCCAAACTTGTTCTCTTGCTTTCCATGAAGCCAAATCTTGTTGGACAGAAGCAAGTCGAAGAGTTGAGTTTTAGGTGCTCACACACTACTAATCCGGCTTAGGTAGAAGCAACTTAAACCAGCCGACATAGAAATTATAATAAGTATAGAAGACAACAAATATTATTAAGGTAGTCCCCTAGTTACTGCTCGAGGTGCCACCATTTCATTGATAAGCTCATCGCCGGCATACATACCGATGTATGAGAGACTCAGATACACACACTTCTTTGCTAAGTGTAGAACGGACAAAGTAGAGCTACGTTCCATGGACGCTTACATTCCTCACCGGACCTGTCCGCCTTGTTCTTCTCCTGTGGTTTTGCATCGATGAGGTAATACGAGTCATTGTGCAATAATTTTCTCACAATGAATGGCCCTTCCCATGGGGGGATAACTTATGCATGCCAGTAGTACGTTGTACCAACCGGAGTACTTGATCACCTTCCCCGGAAGACTCAGGGGTTTACTTTCCGGCTATGATAGCGTCGGAGATTTTGCTGATATATGGCGGATCTGGACATTGCTAGTTCTCTCGCTTCTTCCAGCAGATCAACATCATTTTTCTGGGCTTCTTGCACTTCGGCTTCTGTGTATTGGGTGACCCTAGGCGAATCATGCTATATGTCGGCTGGTAATACAGCTTCTGCCCCATGTACTAGAAAGAATGGCGTATAGACTGTTGATCGATTAGGAGTTGTCTTAAACTCCACAGTACCGCTGGTAGTTCTTCTATCCAGCACCCCGCTGATCTTTGTAGTGGCTCAATGAGCCGGGGTTTTATCCCGGATAATACTAATCCGTTGGATCTTTCCACTTGTCCGTTCGATGCGGGTTGGGCTACCGAGGCAACGTCCAGCCGGATCTTCTTACCTCGGCGGAATCGTGCAAATGCTCCTTCAGCGAAATTTGTGCCATTATCTGTTATGATACTGTGAGGATAATCGTATCTCAAGATGATATCTTTGAGGAATGTCACGGCGGCAGCTCCATCACATTTTCTTATTGGCTTCACTTCAATCCATTTTGTAAATTTGTCAACCATGACTAAGATGTGGGTCATGTTCCCTCTTGCTAGTTTAAACGGGCCAACCATATCCAAACACCAAACGGCAAATGGCCAGGTAATTGGTATGGTCTTGAGCTCCGACATTGGCATATGTGTCTTGGTTGCATACCTCTGACAACCATTGCATTTTCTTACTTGATCTTTTGCTTGTTCCAAGGCACTTGGCCAATAGAAGCCATGCCGCAAAGCTTTGGCTACCAACGCTCTGGATGAAGCGTGATGCCCACATTCCCCTTGATGTATATCCCGGAGGATGTCAAGCCCTTCCTCCGGGTCTACGCATCGTTGGAGGATATTTGTAACACTTCTTTTGTATAGCTCGAAATTGATGATCGTGTATGACTTTGCCCTCCTCTGAGTTTGCCTTGAGAGCACTTCCTCGCTGGGCAAAGTTCCATCCTTCAGGAATTCAAATATGGGCAGTTCCCAAGCTAGTATAACTCGCATTGGAAACACATCCTCATTAATTTCCATCTGATCCACCGGCATAACCTCAGCTAGATCATGCTGCGCAGTCCCCGGGTCTTGCGAAGTAGTCCCCGAGTTTGCCGAAGCAGTCCTCGGTTTTCGTGAACTACTTCCCACATCAATGTCCATGGGCACAGCTTCCGATTCCGGATTTTCCGGGATATAAATTGACTCGTACTCTGGGATGGCCTTATAGACGGTTTTCTGAGGTTCTCTAGTGCTACCCCTGGCGGGATTGCTTGTCAGGTTGATCCGAGTCTTGACAGTACGTCGGCAGCTTCATTTTCTAGTCGGGGTACGTGGTGAAATTCGCATCCCTCAAAGTATCCTGATATCTTATGCACATGAAATCTGTACAATGCCATATTTGCATCCAAAGCATCCCAATGCCCTGAGACTTGCTGGACTACCAGATCGGAGTCACCAACGCACTGGATCCGGCGTATCCCAATTTCTTTTGGCACTTTGAGCCCATGCACAAGTGCTTCATATTCTGCAACATTGTTTGATGCTGCGAAGTGGATCTGTAGCACGTATTTCAGCTAGTCCTTCTTGGGCGAGGTAAGCACAACTCCGGCGCCTAACCCAGTTTTTGTTTTTGGCCCGTCAAAGTGCATTCTTGAGTAGTTCGGATCTGGCAATGGTGGCTCATATTGCACCTCGGCCCAATCCACAAGAAAGTCTGCCACAGCCTGAGACTTGATTGCTTTTCTCCTGTCATATTGTGGCGCATAAGGGGCTAGCTCAATTGCCCATTTTGCAATCCGGCCACTTGCATCCTTATTGCTCATTATCTCGAATATGGGGGCTTCACATATTACTTTGATGGGGTGCTCTTCAAAATAGCTTCTTAGCTGCCATATACACACCATATGCCATCTTCTGATAGTGGGGATAGTTTTGTTTCGAAGATGATAATACCTCGCTCAGATAATAGACTCGCCTTTGCACTGACTTACCCTCTTCGTCGCGCTCTACCACAATTACTGCACTTACAACTCCATTGGTTGCGGCTATATAGAGCAACATTGGCTCCTTAGATAGTGGAGAGGCTAACACTGGTGTAGTGGCTACCATTTTCTTTAATTGTATAAAGGCTTCATTGGCCTGCGTCATCCAAATGAACTTGTCCGACTTTTTCATGAGTTGATAAAGAGGCAGTGCCTTTTCTCCCAACCGACATACAAACCGACTTAAGGATGCCAGGCAAACAATGAACTTCTAGACATCATTAAGACACTTCGGCAATTCCATTCGCTCAATGGCCCAGATTTTAGTTGGGTTAACTTCGATACCTCGGCTGGAGACAAGAAATCCGAGTAATTTTCCAGCCGAACCTCCGGGTTAAGCTTTATTCGGAACCTCCTTAAGTTCGCGAATGTTTGCCTGATATCATCAAGGAGCGTTTCGCTTTCCTTGGTTTTTATAACCACATCATCCACATATACTTGCACATTTCGACCAATTTGGTCGTGTAGACATTTCTGCATACATCTTTGGTACGTTGCCCCTGCATTATGTAAGCCAAAAGGCATGGTGCGATAGCAATAAGCCCCATACGGCTTGATAAATGCAGTATTTAGTTGATCATTCAGATTCAGAGGTATCTGGTGGAAACCAGAATATGCATCTATGAATGACAACAATTCACACCCATCAGTAGAATCTATGACTTGATCTATCCTTGGAAGTGGGAACGGATCTTTTGGGCACGCCTTATTCAGGTTTGTGTAATCGATGCACATACGCCAAACCACTGCCACATTCGGATCATCTTTTTTCTTTTCCACCAGCACCGGATTAGATAGCCAATACGGGTAAATCACTTCCATGATAAACCCAGCTGCTAGGAGCAGAGCTATCTCATCTCCAATGACCTTTCTATTATCTTCGGCGAAGCGGCGGAGAGGTTGCTTCACCGGCTTTGCTCCGGGTCTCACATTCAAAGAGTGCTCGGCCAACTCCCTCGGAACACCTTGCAACTCCTGTGTGCACCAAGCAAAAATATCCCGATTCTCAAGGAGGAAGTTGATGAGCTCGCTTTACTATTTCTCATTTAACCCGGCACCAATTTTTATGGTGCGCTCTAGGAACAGATCATCAACTGGCACTTTCTTGGTATCTTTCGTTGCTTGAAATGAAACACTTCCATGCGGGTTACTCAGCGCCGGCATATACTGCTGAGCGGACTGAGCTAATGCCGCCACCTCCTGGATCTTTCTCTTCTCTTGCGCGATTACGAGTGACTCGGCCAGGTTAGACCCGGAAGACGCACACTCAATGGAGCGTCGGAAATCCCAAGCTATGGTAATTACACCATTTGGCCCGGGCAACTTCATCTTTAGGTAACTGATGTGACAACTTGCCATGAATTTGTTCAGGGCAGGCTTGCCGAGTAATGCGTGATACGCACTTTCTAGGTTCACCACCTCAAACTCTAAATTTTCAGTTCAGCAGTTATCTCTTCTGCCGAATAACACGTCTACCCGGACTTTGCCAATGGGTTCGCAGGAAATGCCTAGCACAATACCATGGAATGTTGTTCTCGTAGCCTGGAGCATGTTCTCCATGATACCCAACTTGCGCATTGTATCCACGTACATAATATTGATGCTGCTGCAATTATCGATTAGTACCTTTGAGAATCTCACATTGATATTTGGCCCAATGAACGTTGGGTCTAGCACCAACGCATACGAACCAGGGCTCGGCATAAGCTTGGGATGATCCTTGATACTCCATGTAATTTCCTGATTCGACCAAGGCATATACCTCGTCACAACCGGCATAACTGTATTCACTTCCATATGTCGGTGCTGCAAACTCTTCCTATCTGTTTCCTCTGTGGTAAACACACAGTAACTCTGGTGATGCCGTATGTATTCATTTCTCCCCTCATTGCGGGGATACCTTTGATCTGGCTGATGCTGGTTTTCCACCTGATGCACTGCATCCCTTCTTTCATGGTTTTCATACCTCGGCGGTGGTGGTGGCAACATTAACTGTTGCGTGTTTGCTCCGAAGAGTAATTGCTGCCAGGGTAACTCCTGCCGAGGCTGATCATTCCGAGGTGCCTGAGCATTCCGTGAACCACTTTGTTCTATCTTCCTCATCCACTCACATTGCTGAGTTGTGTGACCCGCCGGGTTACTCGGACTTGGCGTGTGAAATTTACACGGCTGATCCAACATTGCCTCATAGGTATACCTGGGACGGTCCTTCTTTTCTTGCCACTGTTTCTTCTTCTCTGGCATCCAAGTTTTCTTGCCATCATTTCTTGGAGTCCATTGTTGGCCTCCAGTTTTCTGACGTTGATTACTCCCTGCTCTGGGTTGATCTTGATTTATAGCTGCAACTTGTTGCGAACTGTACTGGTAATCCGGTCTATCATCTCTTATCTTACCACGGTAATCATTCCACCGGGATGACCCGGCTCCATCTCGCTAGTAGTACTCCTCATTTGACTCGTTTGACACAAGCCTAGGTTGAGTCGGATCACCCAAACCATATGAATCTGCAATTCGGATCGTCTCTGCTAGTGTAGTTGGCATATCCCTTTGTAACCTTTGCCACAGCATGCTCGCATATCTGCACCCTTGCGCAAACCAAGCTATGGCCTGTGATTCAATCACACCCTCTCATGAGTTTCGCACTGTGCACCAGTGGGTTAAGAATTCCCGGTCTGTCTCAATTGGTCTCTCCTTGCACATTGCTAGAGTCTGTGGCCTATTGGGCCTCTGATACGTGCTTGAAAAGTTACTGACGAACATTTCCTCAAAATCGATCCAACAATTGATACTTCCGGGTGGCAAATTGTTTAGCCATACCCTTGTTGGCCCTTCCAACATCTGAGGTACATATCTCACAGCCCATCTCAAGTTACCTGTAGCAATTTTTTACCGCTGACGCGTAGTTTATCAACCAATCCTCCGGCTTAGTGCTACCTTCATACGTTTAAGTCCCTTTGGGTAGCTGGAAGTTAGGTACCGGAGGCTCCTTCATGATCCGGGGCCCAAAACACGCTAGACCCGGAGGACCTTGACACTCAATTTGCTCCGACCTATAAAGCCGATCCAGTTTTAACCTGGCGTCGTTAGGCATCAAGTTCCTGCTTCCCAATATTGACCCTATCACGTGATAGTCCGGCCTAGGATACCCTGTGTTCACCATTTCCGAATCACCATCATTGTATCTATGTTGCTCTTGTGGAGCTGCTCTCTGTTGCATACCTTGTCCGGCACTGCGCTCTTGCCGTGGTATATTCGGTTGTTGCAGTTTCCCTGCACCCGCCGAGTTGCGTTGTACGACATTGCCATTCACAGCGTTCCCTTGACCGGCATTGCCTTGGTCGCGGTTACCTCTGCCAGCTTCACCTCGGCTCACATTTCATTGATCCTTGTTTCCCTACACTGCCTTTCCTTTCCCTGCCCTTGTCGGGTCATATGGGACTATCTGTTTGTTCCTCCTGGCCGAGGTTACTACCTCTTCTCTCCTAGGAGCACCATGAGGAGACGATGCAGCTCCAGCGGATTTCTCCGGATTACCTACTACTGAATAAATGATCTTGGAAGCCCCAGCTCTTTCTAGGTTAGCCCTGAGAAACTCTTCATTCTGTCTTTTAGCGATCCGAACTAACTCATTGACCCTTTCCTAATGTCTTTGCCGGGATTCACCCGTCAAACCCTCTAACTCGGACGCAGCTGCATCTGCTGCTCTAAGGTTCTTTGCCAGGGTACTGTACCTTGGCAGCCCCACAGACAAAATGTTCTCTAATTCCTCAACTCTAGTATCACCCTCTTTGTTCATTTCACTAATGAGGTTTATCCCCTTCACTTTTACAGCATCAACCTTATTTGCCTTTGCGCACTCACGCAGTGTCATTTTCAACGACTGCTGAGCCACGGCTATCTTTTTCGCACCCTCTAGTATTTTCTTCCTAGTCTCCTCTAACTCGGCATGTGCCTGAGCCGGATCTACCACTGCTGCCACAGGGATCGCCAAGCTATCTATTTCCTGCTGCAACACATTCTCTGGCCTCTCTAGAGGAGGACCTCTACTTTTCCTTGGTGCTTTGGGTGTTACCTCCAGATCCTTGCTCGCGCCAGCGCCAGGCGCAGTCATCATCACCTCGGCGCCGTCAGGGGAGCGAGTGATACGCGCCCCAAGAGCCGCGCTAAGGGGTGCTCGCCTCCTTCGGCGACGTGCCACAGGTGAACGCACGACACATCGACAGTGATGTAGATCTTGTGCATGCCAAGATTGACGAAGAGGCCGTTGCGCGGGAGAGGTCGCTTGCCGAAGCAGCCAGCATTGTCGCTGACGAAGTCCAGCGCTCCAAAGCGCTGAACAAGCCCGGAGAGGATGCGTTCGCCGGTGCCGGTGAGGTTTCCTGTCCGGATCTTCACTCCTACTAGCGCCGCTAGCCCCACGGTGGGCGCCAACTGTCGTGGTGGTGTCACGGCAGATGCCATGGGTAGGCTAAAGGTGGAGATAATATGCACTAGAGGAATCCAGGGAGGGATAGTGTGGTGATTCCACACACAGATGCTTTGTATTCAATAGGTTTCCAAGGTTACAAATGCTCCTTGAGCTGTATTGGGGAGAGGATGAAGAAGGAACACTCTTACTCTCACCACTAGCTTGCTCTCAGGAACCAAGAATTAACCAAGTAAAACCAAATCCTTTCTACAGATGCCCTAGCCCTCCTTATATAGGGGTGGCTAGGTCTCCAATTAGGGGAATATGCCTCTTCCCAAAATAGTAAACCGACCAGGTCACTTTTCCCCATCGTAAGCCATGCAGAGGCTACGTGAGCCTCTGCGGTGCCAACGTCATCTAACACAGGCATCGTCACCCTTGTCGGCCACGCCTCGGTGGTCCTAGCCTCTGTCCGCTTCGCTCACGCTCCAGCGTACAGTGACCTCCTTTTGACCAGCGAGATACCTTCCTTCTCATGCAAGCCTGATATAACCCGGATCATGCCTGGTTAATCCGGCCACACTGGTACCTGCATACAAGTTATTTAAATCCTGTCGGCATACCACATAGGTCGGCCGGGACTCAGTTAGGCAGACATCCTCTGGTCCGGGTTACTCCGTGATTCGTCCTACCTTGAGGTGACTTGGACAACACTTGCTTTGACCTTGCCGTACCTCGGCTAACTCGTCCTTTATACCCTGGCGTGACCCTACCTGGGGGTATCCCCCCAACAACCACACTGACCCACTAGATGTCATTGCATGTGTGTTGTTTTCCTAAACCACCACTAGAGTCATTTCATGTGTCTCCCTTTCCTAAACCACTACTAGAGTCATTGCATGTGTGTTCCTTTCCTAAACCACCACTAGAGTCATTGCATTTGTGTTCCTTTCATAAACCACACTGATCAACTGGATGTCATTGCATGTGTATTCTTTTCCTAAACCACAATTAGAGTCATTCAATGTGTCTTCCTTTCCTAAACCACCACTAGAGTCATTGCATGTGTGTTCCTTTCCTAAAGCACATTGATCCACCAGAGTCATTGCATGTGTGTTCTTTTCCTAAACCACCACCAGAGTCATCGCATGGGTGTTATTTTCCTAAACCACCACCAGAGTCATTGCATGTGTTTTGTTTTCCTAAACCACTAGTAGAGTCATTGCATGTGTGTTCCTTTCCTAGACCACATTGATCCACTAGAGTCATTGCATGTGATTTCTTTTCCTAAAATACCACCAGAGTCATTGCATGTGTCTTCTCTTCGTAAACCACCACTAGAGTCATTGCATGTGGGTTCCTTTCCGAAACCACATGGAGCCACCAGAGTCATTGCATGTGTGTTCCTTTCCTAAACCACCACCAGAGTCATTGCATGTGTGTTCTTTTCAAAAACCACCACAAGAGTTATTGCATGTGTGTTCTTTTCCTAAACCACATGGATCCACTAGAGTCATTGCATGTGTGTTCCTTTCATAAACCACATGGATCCACCATAGTCATTGCATGTGTGTTCCTTTTCTAAACCACCATAGAGTCATTGCATGTGTGTTCCTTTAAGAAACCACATTGATCTACTAGATGTCATTGCATGTGTGTTGTTTTCCTAAACCAGCACTAGAGTCATTTCATGTCTGTTCCTTTCCTAAATCACCACTAGTGTCATTGCATGTGTGTTCCTTTTCTACACCACCACTAGAGTCATTGCATGTGTATTCCTTTGCTAAACCACCACTAGAGTCATTCCATGTTTGTTCCTTTCCTAGGCCAGATTGATCCACCAGAGTCATTGCATCTGTGTTCTTTTCCTAAACCACTACCAAAGTCATTGCATGTGTCTTCATTTCCTAACGCACCACTACAGTCATTGCATGTGTGTTCCTTTCCTAAACCATCACCAGAGTCATTGCATGTGTGTTCCTTCATATAAAAAATTGATCCACTCGATGTCATTACATGTGTGTTCTTTTCCTAAACCACCACTAGAGATATTACAAGTTTCTTCCTTTCCTAAACCAACACTAGCGTCATTGCATGTGTGTTCCTTTCCTAAACCACATTGATCCACCAGAGTCATTGCATGTGTATTCTTTTCCTAAACCACCACCAGAGTAATTGCATGTGTATTCTTTTCCTAAACCACCACGAGAGTCATTGCATGAGTGTTCTTTTACTAAACCACCACTAGAGTCATTGCATGTGTGTTCCTTTCGTAAACAACATGGATCCACAAGAGTCATTGCATGTGTGTTCCTTTCCTAAACCACCACTAAAGTCATTGCATGTGTGTTCCTTCCATAAACAAAAATGATCCACTATATGTTATTGCATGTGTGTTCATTTCCTAAACCACCACTAGAGATATTAAAGGTGTCTACCTTTCCTAAACCACCACTAGTGTCATTGCATGTGTGTTCCTTTCCTAAACCACATTGATCCACCAGAGTCATTGCATGTGTGTTCCTTTCCTAAACTACCACCAGAGTCATTGCAGGTGTGTTCTTTTCCTAAACCACCACTAGAGTCATTGCATGTGTGTTCCTTTCATAAACCACATAGATCCACCAGTGTCATTGCATGTGTGGTATTTTCCTAAACTACCAACGGAGTCATTGCATGTGTCTTCTTTTCCTAAACCACATGGATCCACCAGAGTCATTGCATGTGTGTTCTTTTCCTAAACCACCACAAGACTCATTGCATGTCTATTCCTTTCCTAAACTAAAGGGATCCACCAGAGTCATTTCATGTGTGCTTTTCCTAAACCACCACCAGAGTCATTTCATGTGTCTTCTTTTCCTAAAACACCACTAGAGTCATTGCATGTGTGTTGTTTTCCTAAACCACCACTAGAGTCATTGCATGTGTGTTCCTTTCGTAAACCACATTGATCCGCCAGAGTTATTGCACGTGTGTTCTTTTCCTAAACCACCACCAAAGTCATTGCATGTGTGTTCCTTTCCTAAAACACCACCAGAGTCACTCCATGTGTGTTATTTTCCTAAACCACCACCAGAGTCAATGCATGTCTGGTCTTTTACTAAACCAACACTAGAGTCATTGCATGTGTGTTCCTTTCATAAACAACATGGATCCACTAGAATCATTGCATGTGTGTTCCTTTCCAAAACCACCACCAGACTCATTGCATGTGTGTTCCTTCCATAAAAAAAACTGATCCACTTGATGTCATTGCATGTGTGTTCTTTTCCTAAACCACCACTAGAGATATTACATGTGTCTTCCTTTCCTAAACCACCACTAGCGTCATTGTATGTGTGTTCCTTTCCTAAACCACATTAATTCACCAGAGTCATTGCATGTGTGTTCTCTTCATAAACCACCACCAGAGTCATTGCAGATGTGTTCTTTTCCTAAACCACCACCAGAATCATTGCGTGTGTGTTCTTTTCGTAAACCACCACTACAGTCATTGCATGTGTGTTCCTTTCATAAACAACATGGATCCACCAGAGTCATTGCATGTGTGTTCCTTTCCTAATCCACCACCAGAGTCATTGCATGTGTGTTCTTTCCATAAACCAAACTGATCCACTGGATGTCATTGCATGTGTGTTCTTTTGCTAAACCACCACTAGATATATTACATGTGTCTTCCTTGCCTAAACCACCACTAGTGTCATTGCATGTGTGTTCCTTTCCTAAACCACATTAATTCAATAGTCATTGCATGTGTGTTCTTTGTCTAAACCACCACCAGAGTCATTGCATATAGGTTCTTTTCCTAAACCACTACCAGAGTCATTGCACGTGTGTTATTTTCGTAAACCACCACTAGAGTCATTTCATGTGTGTTCCTTTCATAAACCACAAGGATCCACCATAGACATTGCATGTGTGTTATTTTCCTAAACCACAACGAGAGCCATTGCAAGTGTCTTCTTTTCCTAAACAACATGGATCTACCAGAGTCATTGCATGTGTGTTCTTTTCATAAACCACCACGAGACTCACTGCATGTGTCTTCTTTTACTAAACCACCACTAGAGTCATTGCATGTGTGTTCCTTTCCTAAACCACATGGATCACCAGAGTCATTTTATGTGTGTTCTTTTTCCTAAACCACCACCAGAGTCATTGCATGTGTCTTCTTTTCCTAAACCACCACTAGAGTCATTGCATGCGGGTTCCATTCCTAAACCACATGGAGCCACCAGATTCATTGCATGTGTCTTCTTTTCCTAAACCATATGGATCCACCAGAGTCATTGCATGTGTTTTCTTTTCCTAAACCACCACGAGACTCATTGCATGTCTGTTCCTTTCCTAAACTAAAGGGATCCACCAGAGTCATTTCATGTGTGCTTTTCCTAAACCACCACCAGAGTCATTTCATGTGTCTTCTGTTCCTAAAACACCACTAGAGTCATTGCATGTGCTTTGTTTTCCTAAACCACCACTAGAGTCATTGCATGTGTGTTCCTTTCGCAAACCACATTGATCCGCCAGAGTTAGTGCACGTGGGTTCTTTTCCTAAACCACCACCAGAGTCATTGCATGTGTGTTCCTTTCCTAAAATACCACCAGAGTCATTGCATGTTTGTTATTTTCCTAAACCACCGCCAGAGTCAATGCATGTCTGGTCTTTTACTAAACCAACACTAGAGTCATTGCATGTGTGTTCCTTTCATAAACAACATGGATCCACTAGAGTCATAGCATGTGTGTTCCTTTCCGAAACCACCACCAGACTCATTGCATGTGTGTTCCTTCCATAAACAAAACTGATCCACTAGATGTCATTGCATGTGTGTTCTTTTCCTAAACCACCACTAGAGATATTACATGTGTCTTCCTTTCCGAAACCACCACTAGCGTCATTGTATGTGTGTTCCTTTCCTCAACCACATTAATTCACCAGAGTCATTGCATGTGTGTTCTCTTCATAAACCACCACCAGAGTCATTGCAGATGTGTTCTTTTCCTAAACCACCACCAGAGTCATTGCATGTGTGTTCCTTTCATAAACAACATGGATCCACCAGAGTCATTGCATGTGTGTTCCTTTCCTAATCCACCACCAGAGTCATTGCATGTGTGTTCCTTCCATAAACAAAACTGATCCACTGGATGTCATTGCATGTGTGTTCTTTTCCTAAACCACCACTAGAGATATTACATGTGTCTTCCTTTCCTAAACCACCACTAGTGTCATTGCTTGTGTGTACCTTTCCAAAACCACATTAATTCAACAGAGTCATTGCATGTGTGTTCTTTGTCTAAACCACCACCAGAGTCATTGCATATATGTTCTTTTCCTAAACCACCACTAGAGTCATTGCATGTGTGTTCATTTCGTAAACCACCACTAGAGTCATTGCATGTGTGTTCCTTTCGTAAACCACGTGCATCCACCAGTGCCATTGCATGTGTGTTATTTTCCTAAACCACCACTGGAGTCATTGCATGTGTGTTCTTTTCCTAAACCACCACTAGAGTCATTGCATGTCTGATCCTTTCCTAAACTAAAGGGATCCACCAGAGTCATTTCATGTGTGTTATTTTCCTAAACCACCACTAGAGTCATTGCATGTGTCTTCTTTTCCTAAAACACCACTAGTCATTGCATGTGTGTTCCTTTCCTGAACCACATGGATCCACCAGAGTCAGTTCATGTGTTTTCCTTTCCTAAACCACATGGATCCACTAGATTCATTTCATGTGTGTTCCTTTCCTAGACCAAATTGATCCACCAGAGTCATTGCATGTGTGTTCTTTTCCTAAACCACCACCATAGTCATTTTATGTGTCTTCCTTTCCTAAACAACCACTAGAGTCATTGCATCTATGTTCCTTTCCTAGACCATATTGATCCACCAGAGTCATTGCATATGTGTTCATTTCCTAAACCACCACAAGAGTCATTGCATGGGTCTTCCTTTCCTAAACCACCACTAGAGTCATTGCATCTGTGTTCCTTTCCTAAACCAAATTGATCCACCATAGTCATTGCATGCGTCTTCTTTTCCTAAACCACTACTAGAGTCATTGCATGTGTGTTCCTTTCCTAAACCACCACCAGAGTAATTGCATGTGTGTTCCTTTCATAAACCACATTGATC
Source organism: Avena eriantha (assembly GCA_910589775.1). Lineage (NCBI taxonomy): Eukaryota > Viridiplantae > Streptophyta > Magnoliopsida > Poales > Poaceae > Avena > Avena eriantha. Next base: position 461,499,224 of record OU342742.1, read on the forward strand.
CACAGGATGTCATTGCATGTGTGTTCTTTTCCTAAACCACCACTAGAGTCCTTACATGTGTCTTCCTTTCCTAAACCACATGGATCCACTAGAGTCATTGCATGTGTGTTCCTTTCCTAAACCACATTGATCCACCAGAGTCATTGCATGTGTGTACTTTTCCTAAACCACCACCAGAGTCATTGCATGTGTGTTCTTTTCCTAAACCACCACTAGATTCATTGCATGTGTGTTCTGTTCGTAAACCACATGGATCCACTAGAGTCATTGCATGTGTGTTTCTTTCCTAAACCACCACCAGAGTCATAGCATGTGTCTTCTTTTCCTAAACCACATGGATCCACCAGAGTCATTGCATGTGTGTTCTTTTCCTAAACCACCACGAGACTCATTGCATGTGTCTTCTTTTCCTAAACCACCACTAGAGTCATTGCATGTGTGTTCCTTTCCTAAACCACCACCAGGGTTATTGCATGTGTATTCTTTTCCTAAACCACCACTAGAGTCATTCATGTGTGTTCTTTTACTAAACCACCACTAGAGTCATTGCATGTCTGTTCTTTTCGTAAACCACATGGATCCACCAGAGTCATTGCATATGTGTTCCTTTCCTAAACCACCACCAGAGTCATTGCATGCGTGTTCCTTCCATAAACAAAACCGATCCACTAGCTTTCATTGCATGTGTGTTATTTTCCTGAACCACCACTAGAAATATAGCAACGCCATACGGCAAGATCCAAATGTCCTAGATAGATATAATAATTTAGGATAGCTCCTCATACATCACACATCAAAGTATCAGGCGGAAGCGGAAAATAAGATCCGAGTACGGATAAGAAGAAAATTGGCATAAGATGCCCCATAAATAAACGCATCCCGCCCACAGATCACACGGATCCGCGTTCCCAGAATCTCTACACCGAATGATCGTTGCCAACATCATCTGTCTCTTCCACCCAGGATCCATCTTGCGGGTACACCTGTTCATCTGAATCAAACAATTTATCGTGTGAGACCCTAGGGGTACTCAGCAAGTCTTTATGCCACTAAAGGGGACACAACCTGGGGTGATGCAATTGCAGCAAAACATAATACCTAACATTTCTACAGATACTCGCTAACCTTCCGCCTAACCAATGATAGACGGAAGTCTGTGAATTAAGAACAACAGTTATAACAGTATAATTAACAGATCCATCCTCCTCCTCGCTTACCAACGATGAAGCGGAAGAACAACCCCCATCATCCGTTGGAAGTTTTATTAACCATTCCATGAGTATTGCACTATTTACTAGTCAAGTACATAGTCAATTTAAAAGCGGTACTTTAGTTATACTTGTCTATGATCGAGAAACTGTGCTCCAAGTCGTCCATAATCGCGGACACGGCTTTCAGAAAGATTTACCCTGCAGGGGTGCACGAATAGCAACACACACTCGATCAACCTCGGAAAAACCAAATCAAAACCCAACGAGGCATTCACGACAAAGCAATCACAGGATTCAGAAATATTTCAGGGGGCCACCCCATTAAGCTACCCGCAACGAAGTTGGCCGGCTCCGAGACGGACCTAAGGTTTGTGTGGACGGCGGTAAATGACTGGGAACCCGAAAATGTGACTGGGCTTGTCGATACAGCGAAAACATGTCACGATCCAACACAGTACAGGTGCTCCTCGCACAATCTTAAATAAAGCAGTAACATGGCATAAGTACAGAATAGTAATAAAGCCCCAAACTAATTGTGGCCCCAAGAAATAAGAATGAATCAAGCTCTGGCTCAGGGGGGTCCATAAGGCCTCCCGGATGTGGGTAGTGTGAATAATCAAGGAACAGGAATCAAGTACTCGGGGTCCTACGGGACACATGTGAGCATGAAAAACCAAATAGCAGATATTGCTCACCGGTGCCTCTTTCATTAGTTATCCCGTTACTACTCAGGTTATGTTGTTTAGGTACCTCGTTATTCCTCAGACACTCACATACCCTACTCATGCTTTTCTACGACTCACATGGCTCAAACAACTCCTGTAGTAATGTCTCATGGGACCGGAACAAGCTTGGTGTGGTTCCAAAGTAAAGGCTATGTAGTACTTGGGATTCAATTTAATGCAATCGCGACTCAATGATGCAAGAATAAGATAGAGGCAATAGGTACTGTATGTATGCAAGCCTGTGGTAGTGCTTGCCTAGCAGCTCAGTTTAAGCGAGAGATGGATCTGGGTAGTACTCCTGTGATTCCTGGTAATTCTCCTGCTGGGCGTCTATTCGAAGAAGAACCAAACAAACAAGGGCCAACATAAATAAAGTGCGCAAGCATATGAATTGAAATGCAACAAGCAACCAAGCATGCCATGATGAATGATGCACAATTACATGGCATTAAAGTAGCATGGCAAATGTGAGGTGTGGTTGCAAGAACTAAAGCATTTTATTATTTATTCAACCCAGTTTTATTGTCATAAACAGTTCAGATTTTGAATGATAACATGATGCATGCTTCAATTCAGAACAAGGATTGCATAAATAGAACGGGCTCGTCGCGCTGATCGATTTAGACATATTATTTGTCAAATTTGGAGTTATAAAACAAAAGTTATTAAATAATTAAGGAAAAGGGCATTTCATTGTAATTTTAATCATCTCGAAATTTTGAAGTGTTCAAACATTATTTTGAAGGGAATATTTGAATTCCTCACATTTTTCTGATTCCAAAACATATATTACTTGTGTTATTTGGATTTGTATTTTAAAAATTATTTAAATCTGAAAAGAATTTGAATTTAAATCCATTTGAAAAAGATTTAGTTAAAAAAACAAACAATCGGAAAACATTTTACACCGCAGGTGACTCTAGCCTAGACGCTGACGGGTGGGGACACAATGGACTAGGGCCACGCGCGCGCGAGAAAACGTTTTGCACCGGGCGGAGGCTAGCCCAGGCACTGACAAGCGGGCCGGACGGCGAAGCTTGCCCCACGAGTCAGCGAGGGACGTGGGAGTAGCCCGTCGCGCAGCGGGACGGTGCGCGGGTTGAGAGCCGGGTCTGCTAGGGGGTTTTCTGCAAATTGCCAGGCGGCTGACAGGTGGGACACAACGGACTGCTGGGGACCTGGGCATGATCGCCAAATAGCGCGGGGGTCCTATCTGCAAAACGGCTGCGCGAACGCTGTCTGAATCTGGAGCCGTTTCTCTGAACTTCGACAACGACTGACGACGGTGCAGACTTCCGGCGAATGTGGCGTCGCGTCCGCGGCGAGATAGCTCTGGCCGCCAAAACGAAAGTTGTAGAGGAAGGTCTCAGCTACGGATTTCATTTAGGGAGGGTCGGCCGAGGCGGGCTGTGCTGGTCAGGGCTCGTCCGTGAACAGAGGGGAAAAGCTACCTTGGACTGCACTACGGCGGAGCACCTCGCCGGTAGGGGCCAAATACTGGCGGCGCAAGGCACGAGGAGAGGGGGAAAGCAGGAGGGAACGAGGGGAAGCTCACCTCGATCGATCCCCACAGGACTCGAGGCAGGAGGTGGTCGGAGCGGAGGGGACGGCGAGGACGCGGCGGTGCTGCAGGCGGCGCTCGGTCGTGAGCGGATGCGGGCGACCCTGGGGTCTTCCAGCGGGCGGGATCGTCGACACGGACTGCGGCGGCGCTTCCCGGTGTGTCCCCGGTCACCGGCGAGGACGGAAACGACGTCGCGGCGCGCGGTCTGGCGGCGGCACGCGGGGAAGAGGGAGAGGGAACGGAGCAGAGCTAGGGTTAGGGAAAAAGAGGGCGGCTCGGCACGAGGATAAGGAGGAGGGCTGGCGTGCGGGCGGCGAGGCTGACGCGGCAGACGGCCACCTGCCCGTGGCTGCTTTCCGTCAGCGGCTACGAGAGAGAGGGAGGGCGACGTCGTTAGACAGAGGGAGAAGAGGAGCAGGACGGGGCGTCGGCGCTGAAGCGGTACGGCTGGGAGGTGGGCCGGGAGATGGGTTGCGATGGGTGAGGCCACTGGTGGGCTGCTGGCTGCGCTGCAGCTAAGGTTCTCTCCCTTTTTTTATTTCTTTCTTTTTGTTTTATCATCTGATTTGATTTATATTTTTGATTTGTTTCAGATTTAAACCAGCCCAAGAATTCATATTTTTGGGAGTTTTTGCATATTGCAAAAATGGAACAGGGCTAGCTAGGGGGTGAGAGAAAAGGCTTGGATTAGGCTAAGATGAGGTGGAGGAAAAATAATCATGAAAAAAAGAAAGGAAGGAGTATGGGAGGAATCCTTCATATAAACATGAATGTAGATGATTAAAATGATAAATGTTGATGAGAGAAAAGAGATGGTGATGATACACAAGACAAGAATCCCTAAAACCAAAAGAAAACCAAATGGCTAAAGGTGGTGGTACTTTTGCATGGCTCATGCAAAATAATAATGCCATGATTTATTTTGTGAAAACAATATTAATATTCTGGCATTATTCTTATGCATATCCAAGAAGTGGAGATAAATCCAAGCACAAGAGTTTAGAGGATTTAATCCACCCCAAACTACATGAGCTAGAATTAAAATATCAAAAGAAAAATAAATACAAGCTCATGGTTAATGGGATGGTGGAATTATAAGGTGGTGGAAGAGAAAGGTGGTGGAATTGAAATAAAAGATATGCCCCCAACTCAACTTGGGCATTGAATAATATATCAATAACCAAATACAATATCAAGAGGCAAATACAATTAATAATGCATATGAGAGAAAAACCAAAAGACAGAGGGTTTTATATGATGCTCAAATGCAAGGTGACATGATGACATGAGCATGATATAATCATGATGCAACAATAATATATATGAAGTAGCCAATATCTTACTAGGACAAGTAGCATTACAATTGTTAGACAATTGGGGTGCTACAATTTACTAAACCATGACCAGTGTCATTGCATGTGTGTTCCTTTCATAAAGCACACTGATCCACTAGATGTCATTGCATGTGTGTTCGTTTCCTAAACCACCACTAGAGTCATTAAATATTCCTTCCATTCCTAAACCGCCACTAGAGTAGTTTCATGTGTGTTCCTTTCCTAAACCACATTGATCCGCTAGAGTTATTGCATGTGTTCCTTTTCCTGAACCACCACCAGATTCATTGCATGTGTGTTGAATTCCTAAACCACCACCAGAGTCATTGCATGTGTGTTCTTTTCCAAAACCACCACAAGTGACATTGCATGTGTGTTCCTTTCCTAAACAACCTGGATCCACTAGAGTCATTGATGTGTGTTCCTTTCCTATACCACATTGATCCACTAGAGTCATTGCATGTGTGTTCTTTTCCTAAACCACCGCCACAGTCATTGCATGTGTGTTCCTTTCCTAGACCACATAGATTCACCAGAGTCATTGCATGTGTAATCCTTTCCTAAACCACCACAAGAGTCATTGCATGTGTTTTCTATTCCTAAACCACGTCTAGAGTCATTGCATGTGTGTTCCTTTCCTAGACCACATTTATCCACTAGAGTCATTGCATGTATGTTCTTTTCCTAAACCACCACCAGAGTCATTGCATGTGTCTTCTTTTCCTAAACCACCACTAGAGTCATTGCATGTGGGTTCCTTTCCTAAACCAGATGGATCCACCAGAGACATTGCATGTGTATTCTTTTCCTAAACCACCACTAGAGCCATTACATGTGTGTCCTTTTCCTAAACCACATGGATCCACCGGAGTCATTGCATGTTTGTTCCTTTCATAAACCACATGGATCCACCAGATTCATTGCATGTGTGTTACTTTCATAAACCACATTGATCCACTAAATGTCATTGCATGTGTGTTTTTTCTAAACCACCAATAGAGTCATTGCATGTGTATTCCTTTCCTAAACCACCACTAGAGTCATTGCATGTGTGTTCCTTTCCTAAACCACCACTAGAGTCATTGCATGTGTCTTACTTTCCTAAACCACCACTAGAGTTATTGAATGTGTGTTCCTTTCCTAGACCACATTGATCCACCAAACTCATTGCATGTGTGTTCTTTTCCTAAACCACAACCAGAGTCATTGTATTGGTGTTCCTTTCCTAAATCACCACTAGAGTAATTATATGTGTGTTCCTTTCCTAAACCACATTGATCCACCAGAGACATTGCTTGTGTCTTCTTTTCCTAAACCACTACTAGAGTCATTGCCACTACAAGAAAAGTTGGCTTTTACAACGGACTATTTTCTTGGTTGAAGGCCCATTTTTCGTGGCTAAAAAGTCTTCTACGACGGATGGCCATCGTGGTAAAATCCTTGTCACAAAATAAGCTACCATGGTTTTTTTCCTGACTGTGGCGGATTGCAACCTTCAGCCACGGAAACTTGTTCCGTCGTAGATCTGTTCGCCAGCCGCGTTGACTGCTGACATCATGCAAACTGCCATGCGACAGCCGTCGTTAGCGGCCAGTTACTGCCATTAACGGCCATAGAAACCGTGGCAGAAGCCAGGCCGAGCCAAGGCCTGCTAAATTCTAACTAGGTCGGCCCATTAGGGGTGCTCAATAAGAAGATGGCCCGTTATTGTTTTGTCCTGCACTGTTTGAAATGGGCCCAAAGTTGCAGCAGCAGCGGCCCACGAACTTTCAGGCCCAATATTGTTTCGTCCTAAAGAAGGCCCATGATGGTCCAACACTCTGCGGCCCATTAGCAGTCTCTGCCAAGTCACTCATGTACATTTAAGGCCTGCGGGCGGCCCATCATTATTTATCATAGCCCATCATAGGCGGCCTATTGACGACCCTTGTTTGAGATGGCTTGTTACTGTTTGGGCATATTACTGTCCTGATCTTTCACTGTTCCGGGCTTTACCTGTTCAGGCCCACAAGCGGCTCTTTACTGTTCTAGTCTAGTAAATGTGTCGGCCTGTTACTGCCCTAGCCTGGAAATTTCTCGGGCCGTTAATATTCTAGCTTCTCACTACTCTGGCCTTTCCTTGTTGTGGCCCATTACTGTTGCCGTCGGCTACTGTTTTGGCATGTTACTGTTCTGGGATTTCACAGTTTCTTGCATGTTACAGCAATGGGTTGTTTCTGTTACGGCCTGCTACTGTTAAGGCATGTTACTGTTATGGCCTGTTATAATTATGACCTATTACTCTTACGGCATGTTACTGTTACGTCCAGTTACAACTTGTAGGTCGGCCCATTACATTTACGGCCTTTTAAAGTTTCGGCCTTTGTGAAGCCCATGCCAATATCATAAACGTTTATATAATCTAGCATTTTTTACTGTTCATCGTCAGCCGAATACACGACGGGCTAATAACAAAGCATGGTACTGTTACCTAATGGATCTGCCTAGCGTATTTACCGTAACGACTACCACATATGTGGACGACGTCAACTAAATGCATACATGGCCTACGCGAGTTATCTAGATATTACATCAGCTGCAAATTTCTTAAAATTATTACATATTATCAAATCAACGGAAAGAAAAATTGGCATTTCAGTTGACTATCAAGTTGATAGCAGAGTCCCCAATTGATCACTTGCATCTTCCTTTGAGTGTGACAGCTACATTGGAGGAGACATGATCTTGCAGCCCCCTCTTTGGTGGAGATAGCAATAATTGCACCCTGAAACTAAGTAATAACAAGTTAATACATCAAACAAGACAAACTACTCATTTCACTGATATGACAGGAGCTATGATCTGGAGTTTACAACTGGTCAATGGTTCAATTATTCACCAACACGTCAAAAAAATAGGACAAGAAAGCATGCATTACACAAGTGTGCCTACCGTGAAACGAGCAATCAAAAAATGTGTGTGTGTGCCTTAGAATTTCAGCAAAAATAAACTAGCCAGGTCATTTCAACAAATATATATGGAAGCAGTTCTATACCCTAAAATGCAAGAGACGTCGGGTGACTCGGAATTTGTGCTGAGACACAAAATGGCATGCAGTTACTATCATAGCGAAGAATGAACCAGATAGAAATTATAACCGCATCATACAAGAACTTGTAGAATAGGAATGCAAACCACGAATGAATTATATATTGTAGAGGATAGTTATGTCGTGACTTAGGATGAACCAGACCAGAACCAGATGCAAGATATAATGGCATCGCTCGTGAACCTGTAGAGCAGGATAAACAAGCATTAGACAAGTGTGCCTAGAATGAAATGAGCAATCAAACAAAGTGTTTCTTAGAATTTCAGAAAATATAAACAAGCGAGGTCATTTCAGCAAATATATATGGAAGAAGTGACATCTCCTGGAATGAATAGTCATTTGGTGACTCAGAATTTGCGGTGAGCTACACAATGGCATGTAGTTGTTGTCATAGCTAAGAATCAACCAGATAGAAATTATAATGGCATCATAAGAGAATGTCTAGAGCAGGAATGCAAACCACGAGTGAACTACATAGTAGAGGAGAGTTATGCCGTTGCCAGGACGAACCAACACTAGATAAGGAATCAATGGCATCCCTTGTGAACCTATAGAATAGGCTATGCAAACCAACATGTTCATTGTTCCATTTTGAGCTATATGCAAGAAAAAGGAAATAGTTAGTGATGCAACTTTTGAAGAAGCAGATGACAACAACAAAATTATAATCAAATTAGTACGAAGAGTTTAAACGGCTTCTATAGGATAGTAGAATGATGCCAAGGAGGAAATAATAGCAGGAACTGATCTCAGGACGAAATAGATAGATTCAGCAACTGTAGAGCAGGGAATCCACACTAATATTTTTCACTGACTTCAGATTTTGCAAGAATGACACGGTAGCAGGAAATTACTGTTGTATGGAGTAGCTAAGAACATGTGTATGACAAAATAACAGACATGCCCATGACTTAAAATTTGTAGAGCAGCGCATGTAAACCAACATGTCTAATGACCTTGTATACACTAGCACGAAGAACATGCATGCCCACTGACTTGTATGTATGAGCACGATGACAAAAATGCAGTTCACTACGACAGGCTTAAACCTGATATACTGCTGACAAAATAAAAACGGGTTGAAGATTTGGTTAACCTTGGTCGGAGAGGCGTCTAAGCATCGTCGGTACCATGCGGGTGACGTCCAGGTCACCGAGGGTGCTACGGTTGCGGCGGCTATTGGCGTCGGGGAAGAAAATCTTGGGCGGTCGATGTGGGCTTGAGCGCGGTGGACGAGAGCATCGCTGAGGCAGATCTAGTGCAGTGAACAGCGACGACCGAGCAGCTGGTCTAGAGCGGTGGACATGGAACTCCCGGAATTAGATCATGTCCGGTGTACACCGGTGAAGCGGATCCGGTACAGTTGGGTAGCTTTAGGTGGCCGGGAAGCAGAGCTTTGGCGGTCGATGACGCCATCGGCGTGGTAAATGACACCGCAGCTCTGGTGCAATGGCAGAGAGACCCGGTGAACCAGATCCGGTGGGTGAGCATCGGTGAAGCGGCTCCGCGATGGTGCACGAGACCGCCGCTCAAGCGGGTCCGGCCGCCATGGAATTGTCGCCGACCGATGCATGTCGTGGTCGTGGAGGTGAGGGCATGGGAGAGAGGGGCTGGGATTTTTGGAAGGACCAGCGAGAAAATTTGGGCGAATCCGGACTAAGGAGGTGAACAGAAATATAAATTATGATCATGCTGCCAAGCTACCGACTTTAGCTTGCCCATAGGGTGTCAGAACAATGGGTAGAATCGGAATTTTGAAGTCAAAAGTTTTTGAAACTGGGGGTGGGAAATGCTTCAAGACTGGTGTGTGATTTTACCGCTTGATTGAGATATTGAATTTGGCGACCGTCCATCTAATAATAATATAAAAAAGGTACTGCCCCGGTGGGATATTTTGGCTCAAAGTTTTTGAAACTGAGGGGCGGGAAATGCTTCAAAGTCAGTGTATGGTTTAGCCGCTCGATTGAGATTTTGAATTTGACAAGCGCCCATCTGATAATAATACAAAAATGGTACAACCCCGGTGGGAGATTTTGCCTCAATTTTTTTGAAATGGAGGGCGGGAAATGCTTCAAAGTCGGTGTACGGTTTTGCCACTCGTTTGAGATTTTGAATTTGACAAGCGCCCATCTGATAATAATAATAATAATAGTAATATAAATATGGTACTCCCTAGGTGGGAGATTTTGGCTCAATGTTTTTGAAACGGTTAGGCGGGAAATGCTTCGAAGTCGGTGTGTGCGATTTTGCCGCTCCATTGAGATTTTGAATTTTCCTAGCATCCATGTACTACTAGTAGTAGTAGAAAAAGAAGGTGGTAGAATGTACAGCTGTATGGTCAGGAATTCATGGCCGAGAGTCACATCAACTGATCATCCATATAACCACACTTGAGGTACTCCATGTGTTCGGTATTGCTAGGTCGGAATAGTACTAGTTCATAGAATTAAATTCACCTACTCGCTTTATAGCTAGTTATTGCATGCAGTAGTAATCCTAAAATCCAGGCAATGCTCGTGGCCACTGCATCTAATTGAAAACATGCAAGCCAATGGATGCACTCTTATTTAACAACATGATCGGCCAGGAGCACTAAATGACGTGGTGGTTCATATTTTACGGTCAAATAGACAAGTAATTGAGCAAAACTAGGAGCATTAATTGGTCCTCTGGCCTAGCAATTGAGGCTGTAAAATAATTAAGAGGTATATACACCTTTAGTCCCACATCTTGCACCACAAGAGCGTTTTAGTACGGGTTTAGATCTTACAACTTTGAGGCTCTTGCGTGGGAAGAGGAGCCAAGCGTTATATATGGGTATGGAGTAGGAGGATTATGGAATGACCGTCCTTTCGAACTCGATCGATTGCTGGCGGAGTATTCTAGAATCATCGAGCATTCTGAGATGCAGATGGTGCCGCCATATGGCGAGGATGGTACCACCCACTACGATTACTACGACGGCTATCCATCATATTGATGGATTGTGTGGGTCTGCTCCTGATGTATTCTTTTAGGGTATGCTCTTTATGTGTTCACTTTGTTGAGTGAACGTCTATGAATTTTGCAAGTTCTATGGTGCCTGTGTAATACAATGGATGTTCTCCCTATTCTGGTAGATCGTGTGTTGTACCTCTTACAATTTCACTGTTTTTTCATGCGTGTGTAGAAATTCTAATAGATTCTCAGTTTGCAACAATCCTCAAACAACTTAAAACTGCAAATTACAGCAGATTATTACAATCCTTAGTAAACTTGATAGTAATAAAATGAAGCATAAAAGTTGTAGCAGAGTGCATATAACTAAAAAACACCATAACTTATGTTACAGAAAAGGTCTCTATGGAGCTTGCATCCTGAGTCATATAACAACTGGCTTCCCATGAGAGCTGCAGATGAGATTATTAAGTATGTTCTGCGTTAAGGCTTGCCTATTTTTCAATTCATATAAGTCTTTGTGTTCTATGGTGATTACTGGATCTGTTTTGTTGGCTTCTTGCTCAACAATATCATAGGCATCTTGGAGGGCATCCTCAAATAATATTTTGGCTAAAAATCGAGGATCAGTCGAAGCGGTGTGCCATGAGAAATAGGTATTGTCACTGCTGCTGTGTGAAACAAAATCTAAACTTGGAGAAGCAACTCTTTGTTTGGCATTCAGAGGGTCATTTGCAGCCTGAAACAAACACAAAACTAGTTATAACAACATTACCATGCAATCACACCACCATGAATTTTAAATGTGTCAATGCGGTAATATATAAGGAAGGAAGCAATTAACAGTGGTGGCTGATACATCTATTTCTTCTTGAATAAGTGGACCAGCTAGCGCCATGGAGCGATGCGAGAATGTGCTGCTCTGTGAAATGACTGCTCTACTTGAAGATGGTTGAGACCAAGACAAAACAAGGTACTTAAACAACAGACTTGGGAAACAAACTATAAGTTCATTTTTAATAACATTGCGAGCAATCAACCAAAGTACCTGATGCAGTCTTCTCAAACTAGAATGTGCAGAACATGAATAAAACGAATATTAAAACTAAGCCATTAGGTTTCTCATATATAAACTAGCCAGGAACTACATAAGGAAATCTGCCACTGATTTAATCATAGACAAATAAAGAATAACTTAGCCAATAAAAACACATTAATTATGAGCCTCGAATATGCTAGACAGATAATTTCAAACAAACAATGAATCAAGCAATCATACATTGAATTATTCATGAATAACCAGATAATTTCAACGCTTTGGCGGCTTGATAACAACAAACTGGACCATCAAGTGCCTCATATTAAAATAGCCAGTTCATTTAACTATGATACACAGTAGATACAAGAGTGAGATGAACTGCACAGAGTTACTTATGATACATGTGTGGATCTTATCACTAGTGTGGCCTTGTTCTTATTATCAGACAACTCAGATGCAATACACCCGACATCTCCATATCTAGGAAATTGAACTAAGCACATGGAACAAAAGCAGACCATAGTGGGGCTAAAATGTTTGACGCTAATTTTTGGCAAAAATATATGAAAACAAGAAAGACAAATGGTAAATTTAAGCAAACAAAAAATGTGGCAAGGACCAAATTTCGGGTGGGGGGCCTTACGGTAGGTGTTACACGAGATCTACGGCAGCTCGTGTGGACGGGCGGAGTTTGTACTCCATTGTTGCTCCTCTGCATAAAGGTAAGGCCAACTGTAAATACAAACAGGTTCCAACATCATATACGTTGGAATGAAGTGAAACAAAAGTGATGGGGTCTTACGAGATTATAGGAGTGATGGCTCTGTAATGGCACTAGAAAAATGCTGGTGCGGTGTTGATGTAGAGCTCGTTGGGAACCCCAAGAGGAAGGTATGATGAGCACAGCAGCAAGTTTCCCTCAGTTATGAAACCAAGGTTTAATCGAACCAGTAGGAGCAAGGAAGCACCCCGAAGGTGTTACTAGCTGAGCCTTGGCAGGGCGCACTACCGGTGCTAGTAGCAACATGGAGACCTGCACAACACAACCATAAAACTTTGTCCCCAACTTGAGATGAGGTTGTCAATCTCACCGTGTTTTGCTGAAAACAAAGGATTAAACATATCGAATGGAAAGAAGTAATAGTTTGCAGAAAGTAAACACAAAGCAGTAAACAATATGTAGATTGTATGTAAAGAAAGAGGACCAGGATCCATAGTTCACTAGAGGTGGCTCTCCTTAAGATAGATAACATGCTGGGTGAAAAAATTACAGCGGGGCAATTGACAAACATCGAGAAAGCAATACATGCATATACTAATCATCTTGACTCCTTTGAGATTCGATTGGGCATTACAACATTATACATAGACCACCATCCAACTGCATCTATGACTAATAATCCACCTTCAGGTTATCATCCGAACCCCCTCCAGTATTAAGTTGCAAGCAACAGATTATTGCTTTACGAACTGCATGTAATGTAAAAAATACGATTGTTCAATGAAAAAGGATTGTTGTTTTCTCCCTAGTAGCAACAACACATCTAGTACCTTAGAGATTTCTGTCACTTCCCCAGATTACTAGAGGCATCAACCCACTATCGAGCATAAATACTAACTCTTGGAGTTGCTAGCATCTACTTGGCCAAGATAGCTACTAACAGCGGAAAGCATGCAAGATCACAAATAACAAAGACATGATAGAATCAATAATCAATCTGAAATAGCATCTCAATATCCATTGGATCCCCGCAAACAGAACATGCAGAATTACAAATAGATGATCTTGATCACGAACGAAGCTCACAAGATCTAGACATGAAAGCACAAAGGAGGAGAACCAGCCATCAAGCTACTACATGGATCCGTGGTCCAAGGATGAACTACTCATGCATCACACCGGAGGCTTGCATGGTGATGAAGAAGGCCTCCAGGGTGAATTCCCCTCTCCGGCAGGGTGCCGGGAAGAGCTTCAGATTCCTCCCGATCTAGGGATGGAGATGATGGTGGCTACAGACTCTTTCGTGGATTTTTGATCAGGCACTTAGGTTTTTGGTCCCGAGGGCATCTTATAGGCGGAAGGGGATGCCGAGGGGGTGCCGGAGGCGGCCAGACCACCCCCTGGCGCGGGCCAGGCTGGGCCGTGCGGCCAGGTGGTGTGGTGGCCCCCTGCCCCCTCTCCGTCTCGTACTCTGGCATCTGATGACTTCCGGAAAAATAGGCACTTTGGCTTTTGTCTCGTCCAATTCCGAGAATATTCATTTTCTGACTTTCCTAGAATCAAAAACACCAGAAAACAGGCAGCTGGCACTATGGCTCTTGTTAACAGGTTAGTCCAACAAATCATATGAAAAGTACTCCAAAGTGTGCACAAAACACAAGAAAGTGGATAAAACTAAGCATGGGACATCAAAAATTATAGATACATTTGCAATGTATCAACATCCCCAAGCTTAACTCCTGCTCGTCCTCTAGTAGGTAAGTGATAAAAAGAAAGAATAATTTTTGAGGTGACATGCACCATCAAAGACTTGATCAAAGTATTTGTAAAACATTCAAAGATGGGATCATAGTAGTTCAATCATAACATGAAATACAAAGTTCTAGCAATAAGACAAAGAAACTATGATGCAACATGAAAAGGCACAAACAAAATATTCATGAATAACAATGCTTTGTAAGATGTTTGTTTGTTTCACATAAAGAAAACATAGCATAATAACATTCAGCTTGTCCCTCATAGAGTAGCAAAACATAAATGCATAGGACACCTTCAAAGTTCATAAGAGTGACTAGATACAAATAGTTTAAAACAAGCAATATCAATTTATGCATCAAACAACTAGTCTTGGGACAATGCACATAGAACTAAGAATGGCCACTATGCTCTCCAAGTAGGTGCATAAAGGTAGAAGGTGAAGACTCAATATATAATGGTGGAAGAAAGGCCTTCATAAAAGGAAGTAGGGATTCAAGTCTCATAAAGAGCTTCCAAAAATTATGGTACTTAAAGCTTTCATCTCTCATTGCCCCTATCATAATCATCTTTAAGGTGATTAAGGTCAAAGTGACACAACTAAGAGGATATGCTTGACAAGTTATAAACCGAAATCTCATGCCCCTTACTTACGAAGACCGATCCTCATGCTACTCAACTTTAGTCACAAGTAAGCTCTTATCATTGCAAGTACATATGTATCATAAAGAACCGCCAACGGGGTACCCCTTGCACATGATACAGGAGCTATCCCGTAATCAAAATGACAAGGCAAGCATACAATGAGCATCTTAGCGATCTTTTTATTTGCTATTTGCATAGGTTTTTATTGAGGATGCTTCATAGAGTGCTCATTATGGTGATGCTGCAAGTTTCCACCATGATTAGGCATGTCTTAGGCTAGTGGCCTAGGTGTTTCTCTAACACACATACAAACTCCATGATATTACAAGTTCCACTTTTATTTCACACCGCCGGGATCCATAAGCAAAATAACATGATATCAACGGGGTACAAAGTACAAGTGCCATGTTGAAAGCGTTCCCCATGATACATGGTTCTGCTAATTTCAACTTATAAAGCGCAAGCATATACGCAACAAAGAAGGACCCAATGGTTCAAGTTTATTAGATGCAAAAAAGATTAAAGTGTGCCATCAAGTTCATGAGAGCTTTAATCACTAGTTTTCTCATAACAAGTTTAATTTGGACGATAAACAAAAGCATGAATCTACTTGGAATAGCATAAGCTAGTAGGTAGGTATGGTGGACTCTTTGGAATAACTTGGTTTAGGGAGTTGGATGCATGAGTGGAACTCATACTTGGTTGTGGAGGCTAGCAAAAGACTGGGAGCGACAAACTAAGAGAGCAATAATGGTCATAATCATGCAGAGCGACAAAACATCATTGATCAAAGCATAAAGTGATACTACAAGTTGAAAAATAAAGGATCATAAAGGCTATGGTGAATTGAGATAGTCATAACATGGTGTGAGCATGCTCCAAGTCAACCCAAATAAAGCATCAAAGGAGAATACCACTATACTATGCTTTAATATGCTAAAACAACGCATGATTCATCCAAGGCACATTAAGCAATCTCAATTGTTTATAACAAGTCATGCTACATCAAAGAATACTAAGCATAAAGCCAAAACAATATCAAGCATGGCATGAAAGAGCATAGGCCATAGTCAAAAACAAGCTCTTTTTACCACATAAGTATGAACTTTCCTACTCTTTTCCAAACCAAACCAAACTATTTGCAAACCAATGTATGAAAGAGGGGGTCCAACCAATTTATTGAGAAAACTAAGCAAACAAAGTAAACGAAAAAACCAAAACGAAAATAAAAAAAGACGCTCCAAGAACAACACAACTGTGCATGAAACAATAAAAATGAAGGGTTTAGAAGAAACCTGGGATTTTTATTGATGAAGAAGGGGATACCTTGGGCATCCCCAAGATTTGACGCTTGTACTTCTTCGATATTTCTTAGGGTGACACACGTGGAATCCCCAAGCTTGAGCTTTAGTCCATTCTTCATCTCATTACTCATTCCTTCCATACACCTGAAATTTTTCCTTCATACAAAACTTCACACAATCTTTATTAGCAACATTAGTGCACTCAAGATAAATAAGTCTTAAGGTTCAGTTCTAACACCAAATAAACTTCCATTAGAACACTAGCTACTGTAGCGCTTCCCTCAAAAAGCTCAATTCCCCAAAATAACTCAAAAAGGAACCAACAAGAAGCAAATGAAGAAAATGGCCGAAATCTGTCAAAACAGACCAAAAGGTAAAGAAATTTTTTTTCGAAGACCTTCTGTTGCTCAAATCAAAAAGTATTTAACTAAAGAAAGTTAGATAACAACCTGGGGAAGAAGCAAAAAAATTCACGCCTCAACAAGACGTTCGGAGATTTTACACGAATTTTTACGGTGAAGCACATAAATCTGTTTCGGACAGCAACTTTCCCAATTATTACTTCTCTCTCATTAGAGGTTACTCTTGGCACAAAAAGCAAATAAAAAGGATAAGGAGCGGTTATTACTGAAGTAATAATTTCCAAGACTCATCTAAAACTTTTGGGTTATCTCCCAATAAGTATTTTTCTTTAACGCCTTCAAGTTAGGCATGATAGTTTTAGAAGATGCTCACATAGGAAATATGATTTGAAGTAAAAGAGAGCATCAAGAAGCAAATTCAAAACACATTTAAGTCTAACCCACTTCCTATTCATAGGAATCTTATACGCAAATAAGTTCACAAAGAACAAAGTGACAAGCATAGGAAGATAAAACGAGAGTAACTTCAAAACTTTTAGCAAATAGAGAGGTGTTCCAGTACCATGAAAACTTCTACAACCATATTTTCCTCTCTCATAATAATTTTCAATAGCCTCATGAATAAACTCAACAATATAACTATCACATAAAGAATTCTTTTCATGATCTACAAACACTAGAGCTTTATTATAAACATTTTCAGAAGAATCCTCAGGAACATGGCATTCGTCCTCCTTTGGTAAGCATGGGGGACTATCAAATAATGTAAGGGGTAAAGAGTTACTCTCATTAGAAGGTAGGGATGGGTAGATCCATTCTTCCTCCTCTTGATCATCACTCTCCTCCTCTTTTTCATCCAATGAGCTTCCAGTTTCAGCAATTTCTTCTTCCATAGGCTCTTGCAAGGCATTAGTCTCTTCCATTGGTGGAGAGCATCTATTAAGATATTCAAAAATATAGCCATTTTCTACCTTGTAATTATCAAAGCAAAATTTAAGTATATCATAAACCTCATATTTATAAGGTGAATCATCAGTATTTTCAAGCAAACTAGCAAGTTCAAATGCACCCTTCCATGCAATAAATTCTTCAATTTGTTCCACATCATAAAAGTCATAATTCCATTTAACATAAGAAGATATGGTAACATTATCATTATACTCACATTGAAAAGGGAGGTGTTTATACCTCCTACAGCAACAAGATTTATCAAAGCAATAAGTAACATTATAGGTAGAGCACACGTTTATAGCAATGGTATACAATTTATCATTTTGTTCCCATAAGAGTTTCCCTTTTTGTGATAAGCGGTGTTCCTTATAATAATATTTTTGTTCTTCCGTGAACCCACCTTACCAATAAGATTCAGTTTCAAAGAAACCAACCATTGATAGAAAGCATGATAAAGCAAGACAATAGCAAACCAACGAAAATAA
Source organism: Avena eriantha (assembly GCA_910589775.1). Taxonomy (NCBI): domain Eukaryota; kingdom Viridiplantae; phylum Streptophyta; class Magnoliopsida; order Poales; family Poaceae; genus Avena; species Avena eriantha. The sequence continues at coordinate 461,517,345 of OU342742.1, forward strand.
CAACTACAGGAGGAACTCATTTTTTTTGTCTTTTTGATAAAGAAAGCAAACTTGTAAAAACTAATTTTTCTGTGTTTTTGATAAAGAAACAAGCAAAGAAAGCAAAAAGAAACTAAGCAAAATAAAAATAACAAAGTAAAGAGATTGGTTATGAGGGACTCCCCTTGTGAAGATGTCCGTGAATCCCCGGCAACGGCGCCAGAAAAATGCTGGATGGCTCTATAATGGCACTAGAAAAATGCTGGTGCGGTATTGATGTAGAGCTCGTTGGGAACCCCAAGAGGAAGGTATGATGAGCACAACAAGTTTCCCTCAGTTATGAAACCAAAGTTTAATCGAACCAGTATGAGCAAGGAAACATCCCAAAGATGTTACTAGCCGAGACTTGGCAGGGCGCACTACCGGTGGTAGTAGCAACATGGAGACCTGCACAACACAACCACAGAACTGTGTCCCCAACTTGCGATGAGGTTATCAATCTAACCATTTTTTGCTAAAAACAAAGGATTAAACGTATCGAATGGAAAGAAGTAATAGTTTGCAGAAAGTAAACACAAAGCAGTAAACAATATGTAGATTGTATGTAAAGAAAAAGGACCAGGATCCATAGTTCACTAGAGGTGGCTCTCCTTAAGATAGATAACATGCTGGGTGAAAAAATTACAGTGGGGAAATTGACAAACATCGAGAAAGCAATACATGTATATACTAATCATCTTGACTCCTTTGAGATTTGATTGGGCATTACAACATTATACATAGACCGCCATCCAACTGCATCTATGACTAATAATCCACCTTCAGGTTATCATCCGAACCCCCTCCAGTATTAAGTTGCAGGCAACAAATTATTGCTTTACGAACTGCATGTGAAGTAAACAATACGATTGTTCTATGAACAAAGGATTGTTGTTTTCTCCCTAGTAGCAACAGCACATCTAGTACCTTAGAGATTTCTGTCACTTCCCCAGATTACCAGAGGCATGAACCCACTATCGAGCATAAATACTAACTCTTGGAGTTGCTAGCATCTACTTGGCCAAGATAGCTACTAACAACGGAAAGCATGCAAGATCACAAATAACAAAGACATGATAGAATCAATAATAAATCTGAAATAGCATCTCAATATCCATTGGATCCCCGCAAACACAACATGCAGAATTACAAATAGATGATCTTGATCATGAACGGAGCTCATAAGATCTATTCATGAAAGCACAAAGGAGGACAACCAGTCATCTAGCTACTACATGGATCCGTAGTCCAAGGATGAACTACTCACGCATCACACCGGAGGCTTGCATGGTGATGAAGAAGGCCTCCAGGGTGAATTCGCTCTCCGGCAGGGTGACGGGAAGAGCTTCAGATCCCTCCCGATGTAGGGATGGAGATGACGGCGGCTACATACTCTTTCATGGATTTTTGATCGGGCACTTAGGGTTTTCGTCCCGAGGGCATCTTATAGGCGGAAGGGGAGGCCGAGGGGGTGCCGGAGGTGGCCAGACCACCCCCTGGCGCGGGCCAGGCTGGGCCACATGGCCAGGTGGTGCGGTGGCCCCCTGGCCCGTCTCCGTCTCGTACTCTGGCATCTGATGACTTCCGAAAAATAGGCACTTTGGCTTTTGTCCCGTCCAATTCCGAGAATATTCATTTTCTAACTTTCCTGGAATCGAAAACAGCAGAAAACACGCAGCTGGCACTGTGGCTCTTGTTATTAGGTTACTCCAAGAAATCATATGAAAAGTACTCCAAAGTGTCGAAAAAACACAAGAAAGTGGATAAAACTAAGAATGTAACATCAAAAATTATAGATACAGTTGCAATGTATCAAGGAGCCATTCACTCTATGATATTGTGTGCAAACTGAGGCTGCTCCTTGCATAATAACAGCAAACAGTTTGAGCCGCATGTTAAGAGGGATCAAATCGACAGTACATAATGGTCAAATAGTATGGCCTGTGTAAACATGTAGTATAGGATAGCAGGACAATAGCACGATGGAAATACTATAGTTCATAAATCAGCGAATGAGAGATATATTATATAATCATATCTCATGTGGACAGGTACAGCAGAGAATGTAAACAAATATGTTAAGTGACTAATAATTCACAAAGAAATAGTACAGTACATAAAAACAGTTCAATACGTGGAGTTTAAGCGTAACCACAATGGGTTAATTTAGTACTCCCTCCGTTTCAAAATATAAGATTTTTAGCTTTGTGAAAAGAGTGCATCTAGACCTCTTTTAGTGTGTAGGTTCATCTAGGTTTGCAGTGAACCTACACACTAAAATGAGTCTGGATACACTTCTTTCACAAAGCTAAAGCATATTATATTTTGAAAAAAAAGGAGTACATAACAGGTGTATATCAAGTAAAGAACCTGTTAGTTAGGAAATTTAGCACGAATACAGTACATTGCCAACAAACAAATCACACAGGGAGATCTGGATTTACCTCGGTAGGGGCGGCGTCTAGGCCTCCTCCGCATCCTCACGGGTCACGTCGAGGTCGCCGAAGGTGCTACGGTTGTAGTGGGTGTCGACGACGGGGAAGCAGATCTTGGGAAGGCAAGGATACGAGCAGAACGCTGGACCACGGCGTCCGTGGAGTAGATTCTAGGTGGTCGATGATGAGATCAGCGCACCGTACAAGAGGGTTCGTTGAGCAGATCAAGTGTGCGGGTACGCTGGCTAAAGTGCAGCAGGGATGTTCTGGCCGGTAACGTATTCCTGGAGGAGAGAGAGGGGGAGGGGGTTGGGTTTAGGTACTTCTAGCACTATACTGGGAAAATTACGAGTGAAGCCCCCCACCTGCCGAATTTAATAGGGGTCGAATGGGAATTTCGAAGTATCTGAAATTTTGGGTCACGAACTATGTCCGGATGCGCGGGATTGTTTTCAAAAGGTGTTCAAAATTTTCATGATGCAAAGTCTTAGCTAGAAGTCGAACCACTCGTCAGAACTCTCTGTGGTTTCAGATATATTAATTAACCACTCGATGAGTACCACCAAAAGCTTTTTTCATAAAACTTTCAAAGCATCCTACAATTTGTTACTTCTAGTTCAAGTTTGACGTAATTTCATTAAATTCAAGAGCAATTTATCACACTTAGTTGTAGCTCAAGTTTGACCTAATTTCATTAAACTGCCAAGACGCAAAATCTAACCAAGAAGATGAACATGTCATCAGAACTCTCTTTTGGTTCCTGATAGTATATTAATCCCCCCCACGCGCCCCCTCCGATGGGTACCTCTAAGAGCTTTTTTGTAAAACTTTCAAAGCAACCTACACGGTTTACTTGCAGTAGTTCAAATTTTACCTATTATATTTTTTCTGCTTTGCCTATTATAAGTTTATATAGTGATGATATGCCAGATGTCTATTATCTGAGTCTCACGTGCAAGGCAGGTGCAATTTACTAGTACTAGTACTTTCAAATTTGACCTAATTTCGATAAATCGACATAAAGTCATTCTAATGGGCAGAGTTAGCTGGGAAGTTTGAAAACTCATAAAACATGGGAATCGTGGGTACAACATGTTGGTCCAATATATATGTATGTAAACTTGGCTTGTGGCATTCAGATCCAATATTTTTCGGACTTTTCTTTAGGAAAAAGAACAACCTCGCTCGTATTCTTCACTTGGAAAATGTAGAATTGAATGTTCTTTCTTGATAGTTGGAAACTCACACCGACGACACTGTTTACTACAAGAAGATACACCGATGATCTACCGATGAGAATACATTTCATTCAAGAGCAATCTATGCCGTTTACTTGTAGCTAGCTCAAGTTTGACCTAATTTCGTTAAATTACCAATATGCAAAGTCTTAGCAAGAAGATGAACCTATCGTCAAAACTCCCGCTGGTTTTTGGTATATTAATTTTGAACCCTCAATGGGTACGTCCAAAAGCTTTTTCATAAATATATCAAAGGAAAACCTACAATTTACTTGTAGTTTCAAATTTGACCCAATTCTGAGATATCGACATAAAGTTATTCAAATGTGCAGGGTTAGCTATAGGAAGCTTCAAAACCCATAAAACATGGGAACCGCAAGTACAACATGTTGTCGATCTACTATATATATCTGTCAACTTGGCATGTGGCATCCACATCTAATATTCTTTGGACTTTTCTTTACGGAAAAGAACAACTAACCTCGTATGTCTTCACTCGGAAAACGTAGAATTCAATGTTATTTCTTGGTAGCTGGACACTCACACCCACGACACTACTTACTACTAGAAAATGCACCCATCTACCTCTGAAATGACATTTAATTCAAGAGCTATCTATTGCGCTTAACCTAATTAATTTCATTAAATTGTCAAGATGCAAAATCTTAGCAGGAAGTTGAACCTATCATCAAAACTCTTGTTGTTTTCAGATATATTAATTGTGACCCGTCGATGGGTACCTCCAAATTAAAAGCTTTTTCGTAAAAGTTAACAAGCAAAACCTACAATTTACTTGTAGTTTCAAATTTGACCTAATTTCAATAAATCGACTTAAAGTCATTAAGATGGGCAGAGTTAGCTAGGAATTTTGAAAGCTCATAAAACATGGGAATCGCAAGTACAACATGTTGCCGATCGACTATATATGTCTGTCAACTTGGCTTGTGGCATCCACATCCAATATTCTTTGGACTTCTCTTTATGAAAAATAACAACTAGTAGCATCGCTCGTCTTCACTTGGAAAATGTAGAATTGAATGTTCGTTCCTGATAGTTGGAAACTCACACTGACGACATTGTCTACTACAAGAAGGTGCATTGATCTACCTCCGAAAATACATTTAATTCAAGAGAAATATATGGCGCTTACTTGTAGCTCAAGTTTGACCTAATTTCATTAAATTGTCAAGATGCAAAATCTTAGCTAGAAGTTGAACATATCATCAAAACTCTTGTTGTTTTATGATATATTAATTGTGGCCCCTCGATGGGTACCTCCAAAAGTTTTTTCATAAAACTTTCAAAGCAACCTACAATTTACTTGTAGTTTCAAATTTGACCTAATTTTGATAAATCGACATGAAGTCATCCGGTCAAATGAGCAGAGTTAGCTAGGAAGCTTGAAAACTCATAAATAAAACATGGGAATCGTTGGTACAACATGTTGGTCCACTATATATGTCGGTAAACTTGGCTTCTGGCATTCAGATCCAATATTATTCTTCGAACATTTATTTACGGAAAAGAACAACCTCGCTCGTCATCACTCGAGAAATTGAGAATTATTGAATCTTCTTTCTTGATATAGTTCGAAAATCACACCGTACCGACGACACTGTTTACTACAAGAAAATGCACCCATCTACCTCTCTGAAAAGTCATATATTTCAACTACAATCTATCGAGCTTACTTGTAGCTCAAGTTTTACCCAATTTCGTTAAATAGTGTCATGCGATGCAAAATCTTAGCGAGAAGTCAAACCTGTTGTTGTCGGATTGAGGACAAGTACGCCATAAGGGGGTCCTCGAGGCATGTGGAAGAGAGGGGTGTGAGATGTACGGTATTCCGGGACGGTGAGCACACAAGTTTACCCAGGTTCGAATCCGCTAGCTTTGGACGGATCCTACTCCTGCTAGCAATCCAGTAATACGGTAGAGCCGGAATATGGGTTACAAGGGTTTCGCGTGTGCGAGTTGAGATTGTAGACTATTGAGGTTATTTTCTGGTGCCCTAAAGGCTCTTCCTAGGACGGCTTATATAGATATCCGACCTAGGGTTTACAGGAGAGATCTATCCGGCTACGACTAAGAGTCGGTTACACAGTACATCTTGAACTACAAGTAATAGTATAGGCATATGTCGGTAAGTCTTCTAGGCCTTCCCGTAGCCGGACTGGACTCTGTTTCTTCTCTCTGACTACGCTGCCCGTGAAGCAAAGCTCTAACCCGAAGTGGGCCACCCTGGTTAGTGAGGTACAGTGAGGATACCCAGAAAGTATATCCCCAACAACAGCCCTCGAAAGTCTCCAAGATCCAAAGTCGGATTCATCATCTTCTAGCTTGATTTTCGGCTTGCAGAATATTGAAGGGTTCCTGAAACTTCAAAAGAAAAGATACGATCCGGGTCTCAGAAAATGAGTTAGACATATGAATACGTTACTCGAGTTTCCAACTCAAATTTCAAAATAAGCTGGAACTTGGTCTCTGACGTAATCTGACACCAGTCATGGTCAAGTCACGTCACTGACAGATAATTCATGTCAGCACGATGGTTGGTGGGTCCGCCTTTCGCGATACCGAGGCGCTGCTTCAATGCGTGCGTGGAGATCGAGGCGACATAATCATCGCGCAGGGGGGGTACCCAGTTTTTTCCACGACGCATGGCATGTTCATTGTAGCGTTTACACGAATCTTGACGCGGCCGGTGGATATAAGTGGTGAGGATCCTTTTCCTTATCTCCTTCACCAGCACTTTGTGCCGTTTCATTTTCCCCAACGCCTCCCCACGAACTCAGAGCTCCTCTGCTCCCCAGAAACCTCTAGCGCCGCCCATCCAAGGTCACCAGCACATGGGAAAAATGGCTTCTGCATCATCCTCCGGCATGGCGGTGACGGCAGCGATGGCAGCAGCGGCGGAGAAAGAGAGCAACCGCGGGGTTTGGATCCTGTGCGTCCTCGACAACGCCAAGCTCTGCGCGTGGAAGAGGAAGGGCTCCTCCGCGCCGGCGACTAGCAAAGTTGCCTCAGCGAAAACATCCCTAAGCCTCACGACGGAGAGCGAGTGCACTTCGGCACTCACCTCTACAGAGGTTTGAGCTTCCCTCCCTCATATTTCTTTTTTGAGATTATAGATCACTACGGAGTTCATCTCCATCATCTTCCTCCGAACTCTCTCTTAGAGATGAGCGCGTATGCATCTTTGTGTGAGGGGTATCTCGGAATTAGCCTGAGCCTTACTCTTTTCCGGTTCTATTTCCATTTCTGGAGAAATTCCATCACTGCCGGTAATCCTTATATTACCGGTACTATTAGTTTTTCCGTTAGAAGAGAGCGCGTATATCCCCGGATTATGGACAGTGAGTTGGTCAAGCAATGGCCATCCACTTTCTTCTATCACAAGGATATTCCGCTCCCGGCAAAGCTACTGCATTGCCGGCTTTCGTCGACGGAGTTAAGGTCGCACCGGCTTACGCTCCAAGATTCCTGGGATGAGGTCGCACCGGCTCTTAGTGATGATCTGCTTCTTGCCAAGATGCGGATTGAGTATTTGATGAAACACAAGGGCCTGAAAGGTTCCGACTTAGTTCAATGCTAGGTGGCACGCCAGATCCATCCTCTTCAAAATCACGGAGATCGACTGATGCACTCCATCACGTCATCCAAAAACGATTCCCTCCACATCAGCCCCAAGGCCTACTCATCAAAATATTACATATGTCAAATTCAGTGGCTGATAAGGGAGCGAATTGAGAGGAAGATTCCGGATCTGTCTCTAGACATGCATACGGCGAAACATCCCGTGGTGCTGGTAAGCTTCAGCTGCAACTTGTATTATGTGCTCATCTTTATATTATTTTGCAATACTGAGATACTTCTTCTTTTCAGCTTACCAACCTCCCCGAGTCGGAGCTTGCTCCTCTCGAGGGATATCCTCCTGAGTTTTCTCAGGATGAGGGAGAATTGGTTCCACTGCTGGAAGCCCTTACTCGGAAGCGTAAGGTTCCGATAGTGTCCATTGGCACAAAGGAGGTGCCCGTTGTGAAGAGGTAACTTTCCTCACAAATTCCGCCATTGTACTCTATTCGTAATTCTTTCTGAGATGCAATGTTCTTAATTATATTATCTTGTCAGAGCTAAACAACTCACAAAGGGCAAGGGGAAGGGAGTCACCTCGAATCCCCTGCGTCAGTCGAAGCTAAACTTGGCTTCTCCTACCGTAGATCCTCCAACTCCTGCCCCTCAACCTTCTACCGCCTCTGCCCCTCAGCCTTCCGCGGCACCGGAGATTACTCCCTCTCAGACTATCGTGGAAGATCTGGCTCAATCAGCAGAGCCAGCGATCCTTGGTTCACAAACTGACGTCACCATGGGTGACTCAGGTCTTGATAAGGGTGAACCATCTTCGGGTAATGATCCCTCAGCATAAATCTTCGCTGAGAACCTTCTCAAAAATCCGGGTCTTGCCAAAGTTGGCATTACCGGGAAATCAGCAGAGGAAATCCAGTGGCTCGCCCACCAATGCTTGGAGAGCCAGAATATTACTGCCGAGGAGGTTGCACAAGAAGCGTAAGATATCAAGTATTCCAAACTCCTCGAGTAAATTCGTCTTCGTGATGAGGGACTAAGAGCTGGTGTGCTTCCGCCACCACCAATTATTCCACTCACCCTCGCCGAGAAGGTTTCTACCGAAGTGAACATGAGTTTGAGCAAACTCACTCATGAGCAACATGTAAGTCAGAATTCCAACTCAGTTTTTATTTATGATATTTTACATCATACCCTCTAGCCCCCAAGCATGAAGTTGGATCGATAAATCAGGATTTATGCTTTCTTAGGATGCCAAAGAATGAACTAGTGTAGGCCAGAAGGCTCGTGCTAATATTAGTTACAATATTAGCCCGAGTCTTTAGTACACTTCTGACTCTGGGTATTCTGACTTACAGAAAGTTAATTCATATAACTAGGAATTGTTGAAGAATATCTGTAACAAGCGGAGAGAAATCAAAGCTCTCCGACTTGAAAATGCTCAATTGAAGGTATCAAGGGATGAGGTTGAAGGTAAACATTCCAGTACTCAAACCTTGCTCTTTAGTTCATAGTCGAATTTTTATTCAACTGTTGTTCCTTTGACTACATGTAGCACCCTCGAATCGGCCCTATGCAGATTTTAGCGCTTCCCGCCAAACCCGCATAGAAACGATTAAAGGATGCCCACTAGGCACTTCCGTGTGGGTGGAAAATGAAGTAATACCATTACACATTAGTCCACGATGGAACCCACAAAACATTTATATACAACAATGACTCCTCGAGTCAAGAATACAGATATATAGTACAAAGATCCAAATCACCTTGAAAACGATACAACATCCGAGTACGGATAAGAAGCAAATTGGGATAAGAGCCCTGAAGTATAACCAATGGCGTCCATAACCCTGCCCAGGCCAAGCCAGAAGGGTAACCCTGCTAACGACGTCGATCTCAAACCTGCTAAAACAAAAGGGGTGCCGACAAAGGGCAAAGGAAAAAGAGGAGCGTCAGTACTGACGCCAGTACACGGCGAGGCTAGAATTCGGCGGCTCTCGCCTACATAGGTATCGTGGACTAAAGAGGCAGCGAAGCATGCACTAAACTGTCGGCTATTAGAGAGAGATAAGAAAGACCTATTCGGAACCAACCTTATACTAACACCAATCATACCCATCCTGGTATTCCCCCTCGAGACCAAACGAGGAAGTCAAACCGAGGAACTCACACAGTTGGTAGTTTCATTCATTTCATTATAGTTGCAACTCTTACTAGTCAGATATAGATTGCACGAGTCATCCTAATATCATAAGAAGTGGGCAGTTTTAGTTAATCATTCCATTGTAGTTGCAATACTTACTAGTCAGATACAAATAGCATGAGACCTCCCAAAACCAGCAGTTGTTGGCCCTTTTATTTACTCATTCCGTTGTAGTGAATCTGATTACTAGACAGGTCGAAGTCAAATTTATAGCACTACTTTAGTTATAGTTGTCTATGATCGAGATACTGTGCTCCAAGTCGTCCATAACCACGGACACGGCTTTTAGAAAGATTTACCTGCAGGGGTGCACAAATAGCAACACACACACGATCAACCTCGGGAAGAACCAAATAAAAAGCAACGAGGCCTCACGACAATGCATTCACATGATTCATAAATCATTTCAGGGGGCCACACCACTAAGGTACCCACAACGAAGTTGGCAAGCTCCGGAACGGACCCAGGGTTTGTGAGAACGACTGTAAACGACTAGGAACTCAAAAGTTTTGACTGGGCTTGTCAATACCGCGAAATCGTGTCGCGATCCAAAACAGTACAGGTGCTCCACGCACAATCGTAAATAAAGCAGTAAAGCATAGCATAAGTATAGGATAGTAATAAAGCCCCAAACTACTTTGTGGCCCCAAGAAATAAAGTGTGAATCAAGCTCAGGCAAAGGGGGATTCATAGAGTCTCCTGTATGTGGATAGTGCGAATAGTCAAGGAACAGGTATCAAGTACTCGGGGCCTACGGGACACAAGTGGGCATGAAAAACCAAATAATAGATATTGCCCACCGGTGCCTCTTTCATTAGTTATCCTAGCAATTTAATAGTTGTATTTAAAGTCATGATCAACTCCACCGTGAAGCATCTGGCAACCTTCCAACAACTGTGGCACATCAACGACATGCAACAACACCTGAGAAAGCATCTATGACTCGCAAGTCTGATTGTCTACCAAACAACAGGTAATAGGAGGTTTCTAGGGCAATATAAAGGCTGTACGGAATATATCTGGTATGGAACACTAAAGCATCACGACACGAATAGCAATACATCGACAGGAGGAAATAAAGACTATAAATGCAAAATAGGTAGAAAGAGGGAGAATGCTCGCCTAGAAAACATAGCCGAAGATACACTGAAGAACTTGTCGATACTCGCATCCACTCAACGGCCAAATCCGCGAAGAAGAAAATCACTAGAAGAAACACCGGATGCACTATTTAATACTACGGCAGAAGATCGGTCATGTTTATGAAATGGTGCATGACATGGCAAATATGCGATGCAACTAGACAATATGAAGCAGAACCGGGGTCCCGACAATTAATGAGATAGTTCATATTGTTTAGATACCCCGCAATTTAAAGGTTGTATTAACATGGCAGAACATGGCATCGGTTCTCTACACAAATTTAAATGGAGCCAATATAAGACTAGAATAGCCCGTATATAGTCTCCGTATTTAATTATGAGGTGAATCGACAAAGTATCCCTGAATGAATAAACATGTATGCAAGCATGACAATTTATATGCAACAAGTATATGTCATATGTTATAAAAATAGGGGTCTCGGAAAGGGAATCACACATTGGTGTTGAAGGTCTTGAGGTCCGAGGGTTTGACGGGCTCGAGCTTAGCGGGATTAGTCTTCGGATCCGGTCTCAGGGTATCCAGGGTCTCGGCCATCAGATTCGTGAAGAAGGCCATTGCGGTTCCATCCAACCAATGAAGGAGATCTTGTTGCTCGATGTGCACGTGGAAGAATTCGAGATCTTGCGCCTCGATTAACGGTGTCGGACTAGAATTTTGCATCGGTACGGTCTTCGATTAGCCTCGGGCACACTATCTTCTCATCCTGAGGTTACAGCCGTGAATAAGCAGTAACAACAACGCGATGTACGGATCACAACCGAGGCACCCAAAGGGCAACCCGAAAACACTTGAGGTACATACATGGCCACCGCTCGCATTCCTATAAGCCCGGGAAGATCTTCTCGGCAGGGTCGGTGGAGCTTAGCGGCAGGGAGAGGGTTGGCAGGGCTTGCAGCGAGGAGGGCCCGACGATGCTTTGTGGCTGCATAGGCCAACCAGAAGGGCGAGGCGAGGCGCCAGTGGAGGCACGCTATAGAGCTTGGTCGGGGACAAGCGTGATGGGGCCTCTGGCCGGAGAGGAGAAGGAGCACGATGACAAACTTGGTGTAGAGATGGGCTGCAGCGTTGGGCTCGAGCGGCATGGGCCAGAGATCGAGGTGGGGGCCGTGCAGGCGGCGGCGGGGGAGGAAGGGCAGTCATGGTGGCGGGGGATGGAGACGAGAGTAGGGCAACCGGCAGTGCTAGCGGGCTCGTGGGGTCCCTCTGGCGTCGAGGCTGTGTGGAACGGTGAGATTGGGTGAGGCGCCGGCCGGGGCAGAGCTCACTGGCGAGGACGCCGAGGAGACGAGGTCGTCGCTGTGCAGGAGGGTGGCGGCGCTCCATAGAGGAAGAGGTGAGCGGCGGCCAGGAGATGGGACAGGTGAGGTGGGGTTGCGTGCGAGCAATGCAAGGTGGGCACGGGGATTGCGGGGTGGGGCTTTGCAGGGCCAGGAAGGGGAAGAGAGAGGGTAGCGGGGGCAGGGGTGGGCCAGGATGAGCGAGGGTTGACAGTAGTAGTTTGACCGTTAGGCTTCACGTCGATCGGGTGCGGGCAGCTGCACATGCTGCAGCGGGTGGGTGGCGGCAAGGTGGGGATTAGGTCTAGCTTAGGATTTCGGGGTTGGTCTGGTTTTATTTAGGCCGGGGTAGTAGGCTTCTGGCTTGCCGGGCTTTTGGCCTGGCAGACTAGTGGCCTCCTCCGATAAAACATTTTTATCTACTTATTTTATTTTCTTTGAAAAACAGAACATTTTGCAAATAGGTTTTCAGATAAATAAAAGATATCTGGAAATACCAGGGTTTGGATTTAAAATAAAGATGGGGTATTTAGAAAACAAAGGTAGACTTTTAGAAAATAGTTTTAGGAAAACCATGCATGATGATGATGCTCAAATGAAATGTGGCATGATGACATGGGCATGCGGTCATGATGACGCATAAAATAAAAACAACACGCGATTTTCTAGTAGTGGTTTTATCGGGGTGCTACAATTCGACACCACTAACAATGTATCTCGCCCTCGAGATCCGCCTCATGGTATGGGGAAGAAGGCTGATGGTTGGACTCTTATCGCTTCGTGTATATCCTCCCGACACCACTAACAATGATTTTTGCTCCATCTTAAAATCGGCGACACCACCAAAAAAGAGTTGTTGCTCACGTTCGTCGAGAGAGCACTCCGTAGAAACAAAGGCGAAGAAAGAGGTCACAAGGCTACCTCTAACTTCAGCAGAATGAGTAAATTGCATTGATCCACCAATTCAATATATACCAGCAAATGATAAGAGTAGTCGGATGGGGATCAATCCATCACGCACCCAAAACATTACTATGCACATGAATAGGAGAATTATGCAACCAACTCTCAGGATTCAGACTGAAGATCTTGACAAACGATGTATAGAAACAAAAAGGAGTGATGTAGGCTCTCTATCGAATCTGATGTGGTGGAGTTCGTCATGTTGGAAAATATCGGGAGGTACAAAGAAAGATTTCAGTGAATTTAGATCCACCGAAAGGTACAACCGATGAAGGCTACTCCGATGGCACGAAGACCGGATGTGGAAACACCGTTGCAAGAGGAAGGAATCAAAACCCTGAAGGTACGACGGAAACCCAACCACAAGAATTCCTGGACTTGAAGAAAAAAATAAGAGGGCAGATCCAAAACACGCAGAGGTAAGAGGAGAATAGCATAGGGGTAAGGAGTAAAAGCAGACCTAATAAGATCTATCCAACCGATTTTCAAAAATAGTTTTGACACTCTACCATGTTCGTTAGCTAGGTTATCCTACATGCTGGACTAGTGGGGTATCGCAACTTTTGAGCTCTGATACCACTTTGTAACTCCCTCGAATCGGCCCTATGTAGATTTTAGCGCTTCTCGCCAAACCCGCATAGAAACAATTAAAGGACGCCCACCAGACACTTGCATGCGGGTGGAAACCGAAGTAATACCATTACACATTAGTCCACGATGGAACCCACATAACATTTATATACAACAATGAATCCTTCAGTCAAGAATACATATATACAATACAAATATCCAAATCACCTTGAAAACAATAGAACATCCGAGTACGAATAAGAAGCAAATTGGGCTAAGAGCCCTGAAGAATAACCAATGGCGTCCATAACCCTGCCTAGGCCAACCTGGAAGGGTAACCCTACTAACGACGTCGATCTCAAACCTGCTAAAACAAAAGGGGTGCCGAGAAAGGGCAAAGGGAAAAGAAGAGCATCAGTACTGAGGCCAGTACACAGCGAGGCTAGAATTCGGCGGCTCTCGCCTACATAGGTATGGTGGACTGAAGCAGCAGTGAAGCATGCACTTAACAACCTATAGAGACTCAATAAACTGTCGGCTATTAGAGAGAGATAAGAAAGACCTATTTGAACCAACCTTATACACCAAACGAGGAAGTCAAACTGAGGAACTCACACAGTTGGCAGTTTTATTCATTCCATTATAGTTGCAACACTTACTAGTCAGATATAGATAACACGAGTCATCCTGATATCATAAGCCATGGGCAGTTTTAGTTAATCATTCCATTGTAGTTGCAATACTTACTAGTCAGATACAAATAGCATGAGACCTCCCAAAACGTGCAGTTGTTGGCACTTTGTAGTGAATCTGATTACTAGACATGTCAAAGTCAAATTTATAGCACTACTTTAGTTATAGTTGTCTATGATCGAGATACTGTGCTCCAAGTCATCCATAACCACGGACACGGATTTCAGAAAGATTTACCCTGCAGGGGTGCACAAATAGAAACACACACATAATCAACCTCAGGAAGAACCAAATAAAAAGAAACGTCACGACAATGCATTCACAGGATTCATAAATCATTTCAGGGGGCCACCCCACTAAGCTACCCGCAACGAAGTTGGCCGGCTCCGGAACGGACCCAGGGTTTGCGATAATGGCTGTAAACGACTAGGAACCCGAAAGTGTGACTAGGCTTGTCGATACCGCGAAATCTTGCTGTGATCCAAAACAGTACAGGTGCTCCACGCACAATCGTAAATAAAGCAGTAAAGCATGGCATAAGTACATGATAGTAGTAAAGCCCAAAATTACTTTGTGGCCCCAAGAAATAAAGTGTGAATCAAGCTCAGGCAAAGGGGGATTCATAGAGTCTCCCGTATGTGGATAGTGCGAATAGTCAAGGCATAGGTATCAAGTACTCGGGGCCTACGGGACACAAGTGCGTATGAAAAACCAAATAACAGATATTGCCTGCCTCTTTCATTAGTTATACTAGTAATTTAATAGTTGTATTTAAAGTAAAGCATATGGTAACCTTCCAACAACTGTGGCACATCAACAACGCGCAAAAATACCTGAGCAAGCATCTATGACTCGCCAGGCCGACTGTCTACCAAACAACAGGTAATAGGAGGTTTCCAGGGCAATATAAAGGCAGCACGGAATATATCTGGTACGGAACACTAAAGCATCACGATACAGATAGCAATAGATCAACAGGAGGAAAAAAAGACTATAAATGCAAAATAGGTAGAAAGAGGGAGAATGCTCGCCTGGAAAACATAGCCGAAGATACACCGAAGAACTTGTCGATACTCGCATCCACTCAACGGCCTAATTCGCGAAGAAGCAAATCACTAGAAGAAACACCAGATGGACTATTTAATACTACGGCAGAAGATCAGGCATGTTTATGAAATGGTGCATGACATGGCAAATATGTGATGCAACTAGACAATATTAAGCAGAACCGGGGTCCCGACAATAAATGAGATAGTTCATATTGTTTAGATACCCCGCAATTTAAAGGTTGTATTAACATGGCAAAACATGGTATCGGTTCGCTACACAAATTTAAATGGAGCCAATACAAGACTAGAATAGCCCGTATATAGTCTCCGTATTAAATTATGAGGTGAATCGACAAAGTATCCCCGAACAAATAAACATTTATGCAAGAATGAGAATTTATATGTAACAAGTATATGTCATATATTATAAAAATAGGGGTCTCGGAAAGGGAATCACACATTGGTGTTGAAGGACATGGGGTTCTAGAGTTTGATGGGCTCGGGCTTGGCGGGATCAGTCTTCGGATCCGGTCTCGTGGTCTCCAGGGTCTCGGCCATCGGATCCATGAAGAAGGTCATTGCGGTTCCATCCAATCCATCAAGGAGATCTTGTTGCTCGATGTCCGGATGGAAGAATTCGAGATCTTGCGCCTCGATTAATGGTGTCGGACTAGAATTGGGCATCGGTACGGTCTTCGGTTGGCCTCGGGCACACTATCTTCTCATCCTGAGGTTACAGCCGTGAACAAGCAGTAACAACAACGCGATGTACGGATCACAACCGAGGCACCCAAAGGGCGACCCGAAAACACAAGTGGTATAGACGTGGACCCGAAAACACTAGAGGGAAACCGATGTACGGATCACAACCAAGAAGATAGGTGTGCATCCGGTTGACCTGTTTGGAGTTGTTCGCAAACTCCATATTACAGATGGTAATTACTCTGCCCAAGCCCTCACATCACGTCTCAGTGGTGCTTCGACTCTTGGCTTTAGGCCTTGTAGGATTAAACCATTTGCTCTTTGGACTTGTCCATTAGCCTGCAGATGTGCGACTGATGCAATGTCAAGCTGGATATTTTGTTCATTGCAGAATTCGGCAAGCTCTCCCATAGAGAAGTTACTCCCGTTGTCCGTGATAATGCTATTTGGATAACCATATCGGATTATAACATCTTCGACAAATCTTCTGGCTATTGCTCCATCACAACTAGTGACGGGTTTGGCCTGAATCCATTTGGTGAAATTATCCACCATCACTAAGAGGTGAGTAAATCTACTTGGAGCCCGTTTAAACGGTCCTACCATGTGAAGCCCCCAGACCACAAAAGGCCATGTTATAGGTATTGTTCGCAGCTGATCAGCCAGAACATGAGCTTGCTTGGCATACTTTTGGCAGCATTTGCACGTTTTGACCAGCCGCTCGGCATCTGCCTTGGTTGTTGAAAGAACATTTCATGATTTCCCATGTTTTGTGTGTTAGATAACAATACCATGGATTATTCTAATGTGCACTAAGTGTTGCAGGAAGTTTTGAGAGTTTTGGGGGCCGGATTATCTGCCCCCATCATGGGCCGGATAATCCGGCCAGACCACCTTGGCCAGGGTTGGCTCTATGCAAGTCTCTGTATGGTGGCGGATTTTCCCCCGGAAAATTCCGGCTCTAGGGCGGATTTTCTGCCTGGACCAGATAATCCGGCCCTCATGTTGGGGTGGATAATCCGGCCCCAGGGGAATCGCCCAAGTGAGCTCCTGCGCAAGCTTCTGTCTGAGGGCGGAATTTCCCCCCGGATATTCCGTGGCTGGGGCAGACTTTTCCCCCAGCCAGATAATCCGGCCCTCCCCTAGGGCCGGATAATCCAATCCCCGGGAGAAAGTGAGAAGGGCAAGTCTGCGTGAGCTTCTGTCCGTGGCTGATTTTTGTGTCGGATAATCCTAGTCCGGGGCGGAGTTTTCCCCAGGCCGGATAATCCGGCCCTCACTTGGGCCAGATAATACGGCCCCCAAAGGCTCCAACGGCTTGGTTTGGAAGGGGTATAAATATCCCTTCTTCACCAATGAGCAGAACTCTTGATTCACTCAAAATTGTTCAGACCCTTTGAAAGAGCTCCCATTCTAGATCTCCCAATTCAACCAACCGAAGGCTTCAAACTTTGGGGGAACTGAAGGAGGAGAGAATCGTCATCGTCATCACGAATCAAGCGCATCAACTCCTCTCCATTCATTTGGACAATCACTGATCTAGTATTCTTGTCAATATCTAGATCTTGTTCTTTGTTATTGATAACTTGTTCTTGTGGAAGCTTGTTGTCATTACGGGAGCCTCCAAGTTGATTGTAGAGTTGTGCCCCACTAGTTGTGTAAAGGCATCGGTACCCGCCTCAAAGTGTTCCTATAGTGGAAAGGTGGATCAAGCCTTTGGTGGTGGGATCCATTGAACAACAGGGTGAAGCCTATTGTGACGTGGTGGTCTTAGTATCGCCCACCCCTCCAACGCAGACGTACTTCCCTTAACAAGGAAGGAACTGCGGTAAAACAAATCCTGTGTCTCCGCATGCTTCACTATGGTTCACTCGTTCCTCTTCCACTCGCTCTTTACTCGGTAGTAGTTAGGTATGCATATAGGGAAATTCCACCTAATAGTTTATCTAGAGAATTTACCCTTTGTATTAAGACTAAAATTGAAAAAGCATTAAAATTTGAAGTAGCACCTATTCACCCCCCCCTCTAGGTGCCCATTCGATCCATTTCAATTGGTATCAGAGCCCCGACTCTTTATTCAGGCTTAACCGCCTAAGAGAAGTATGGGTATCAAGGGATATGGGGATAAGGTTATGGATAAGGTCACAATGGATGACCTCAAGATGTTGGAACCAACCTTGTTGAAATCCATTGAGGCCAAGATGGAGGAGATGAATCAAATGATTGCTTGTCTCACATCATCCATAGCCCCATCTCCATCCTACTCTGAGAACGCCACACCATCATCCAGGGATAAGGCTAACACCGGATCCAAGGATGATGAAGTGGTAGGTGAAAAACATAATGGTTCCACCTCCAAGAAGGGAAGTGGTAAGGAGGAATATAGTGAGGTTCGTCACGTATATTCCCCCGACCCACCTATCCCTCATCCTCATATAAATAATAGGGGTGATGCACCCAAGCTTACTGCATCCTCTTTTAATCAATGACAATTCTTAATGAAGTCTCATGTTTGCAGCTCCTCTATTGAACTTTGGAGGATTATTGAAGAGGGTCTTCATATTGGAGATCATACCAACCTGACAAGAAGAGAAGTTGTGGACAGCCAATTGAATGCTACGGCTCTCCACATGATACAGCTCGGTGTGGGTCCCAAGGACATGCCCCACATTGAACATCTCAACACAGCTAAAGAATCTTGGGATGCCCTCACCGATCTCTTTATTGGGAATGAAAGCATGAGATGGAATAGGTATGATGCCCTTAGTAATGAAGCTGAAGGATTATGCATGTTGGATGGTGAAAACCATGAAGACATGTATAGAAGCCTCAAGGGCATTGCAACAACATTTAGAAAGCATGGAGCCACTCACATTGATGATGCGTGGATAAAAAGAAAATATGTGAGTGCCTTAATGCCTTTTGAGCCAACGTACTTGAAGAGCTTACAAGGTAGACACAACTACCGTCAAATGACATCCAATGAAGTCATGCAAGAAATGGCGTCATTCAAAGTTGCTGCAAAGAACGCTAAAGATGCCCGTGCCCATGCCATTGGAATGCAAAAGGGGGTCAATGTTTCTCTAAAGGATAATGTTGTTGAGCAAGAGGAGGATGAAAGATCTTTTGAGGGGTCCTCCATGGACTGCCCCGATGAAGTCAAACGTGCTCATGGTGAGTACATGGCGTTTTACGCAAGAACTTTTGGAAGGATCCTGCCAAGGCCAAGTCAGAACTCGAGCGCAAGAATGGGTCAAGTGGAAGAAGAGAAAGTGGCCCAAAACTGAGAACATGCTACAATTGTGGAGATAGGGTGCACTTCATAGCCGAGTGTCCATATCAAAATAGAGAAGACAATGGTGGCATGCTCATTCTTAAAGAAAAATCCAAGGCACCTAAGAAGAAGCCATTTATCAAAAAGAATGGTCTCTACAAGAAGCAACCCAAGATTGTCTTGGTGGCACAAGAAGAATACTCCTCTGCAAGTGAAGATGAAGAGGATGAAGATAGTTTCTCGCGAGGTGGCTGCTATAGCCACCATCCATGAGCAAAAGCCCCTGTCATAATGAACCCTGCAATATATTGGTGATGTGTATATAAAGCAGCTTGAGTAGTAAAGTCTTGTGCTATAAATGCATAAGCAGGTAAAGAGTACATATGTTGAGCTACTAAGGAAGTAATAACCCCTAAAGAAGCTAGAGCAAGACCTAATTGAAAATGAATCGAATTATTGATTGTGCCGTAAAGGCCCTTATGCCCACGCCCTAATCGACCCCCCGAGGGAGTATGCGCTTCTAAAAGATCTTTGATACTGTGGCCAATTCCGAAGTTAGTTCGATACATGTGACCGGAAATGAGAAAAATAAATGCAATAGCTAAATGGTGGTGAGCAATATCGGTCAGCCACAAACTTTGTGTTTGTGGATGGAATCCCCCAAGAAGAGTTAGAATGGCAGTTCCCGCTCATCGACTCCATCATCTCTCTTCAACTCACCAAACGAGAATGTCATCCACAACAACGCCACTTGCCTTATGGCAAGAGGGTCCGAGGTATCAAGTTCTAGTTCTTCATTTCCTAAGACTAACATAAACTTGGATATGGATGATCAGACTAGTCTTAAAATGAAAGAAGAAGTTATTTCTTTGGACAACTTTTTCACTAACCTGCAAGGTGAGCACAAACTTCATTTTGATACTCTTATGAGTCAACTTTCTCAAGCCGAAGATCTTCCTGAAGAAAAGGGCAGAATTGAAAGAGAAGATGCCTTGGAGATAGCTTCTTTGAAGAATGCCTTGGAAGAAGAAGAGGAAGCTCGAGTATCTTTGGAAGAGAGACTTGAATCCATTGAGGAGTCACATGAAGAAGTTGTGGCTCAGCTCACCAAAGAACGTGACAATGCTCTTGCCAAGGTAAAGAAACTAACGAAAGAAAAGATTGAATTTGGGGTTTCTCATGCTAGACTCTCGAAGAAGTTTAATAAACTTAACAGTGCTCACGAGGCATTGGAGAGTGATCATTCCACTCTAAATGAGTATGATGACCAGCTCCAAACTCAATTGAATCTGTATGATGTGCCAAGTACCTCCACATCATCTTATAGAAACGAATATCTTGCAAGAGGTTCTCAACACAAAGGTAAAGAAGTTCTAGATGAGATACTGAGCAAGCAAAGGACAAACAATGGAAAAGAAGGTCTTGGTTATATTCCCAAGACAAAGAGCAAGAAAAACAAGAAGAAGAAGAAGAAGAAGAAGAAGAAAAGCAAGACTGATCAACCAAAGACTAGCAACACCACGAATGACAAGTCTAATTATGATGGTTTTGCAGGGGCTATCAATCCTAACTTCGAGTTATATTGTGATCATTATGGTGATTTTTATGCTAGTTATGTAGGTTCTTATGATTGTTACATTCCTTGGTCTATTTGGGTCCCCAAGACCCTTGTTACTAACATGAGAGGACCCATTGAAAAATGGGTACCTAAAACCAAGAAGTAACTTTCTTGCAGGGCTATGCTTCTGGTGGGTCTAAATGGGTACGCGATAGTGGTTGCATGAGTCACATGACCGGAAGCAAGGAGATCATCACGGAGATGCGACCAAATCATGATCATATAACCGTCTCCTATGGTGACAATTCAAAATCTGAGGTATTGGGTCTCGGCAAAGTTGTGGTGGCTAACGATATATCTCTCGTGGACGTCATGCTTGTTGAGACCCTAGGGTACAATTTACTTTCAGTTCGCGCCCTTGGTAAGATTGGCTTTGTAGTTTATATTGATACTTATTTGGTGGTACTCTTGTGGAGCAAGTCTCTAAAAGTCGCTTTCGTGGGATACGTCGAAAATAACCTGTACGTGGTGGACTTTTCGGGGAAAACCACTATAGGCCCGATGTGTCTTTTCGGAAAGGCTGACGCGGGTTGGTTATGGCATCGCCTACTAGCCCACGTCAATATGAGAACTTTGCAAAGTCTCCACAAGGGTGGCCACATCCTTGGACTAAAAGAAAATGTCTCCTTTGCCAAATATCGTGTTTGCAGGTCTTATGTTGAAGGGAAAATGCATGACTCTCCTCATCGAAGGAAGACTATTATCTCGTCAAAAAGGATCTTAGATCTCCTTCATGTGGACCTCTTCGGACCTCCATCTCATGCAAGCCTCAGTGGGAAGAAGTACTGCCTTGTGATTGTTGATGATTACTCAAGATACACTTGGGTTTACTTCTTCAAGTTGAAGAGTGAAATTCAACAAACGGTCATCGACTTCGCCAACGAGGTTCAACGTCAACACAACGTCCCTATTCTGGCTATAAGAAGTCATAACGCTTCCGAGTTCAAGAACTACACCTTAAATGAGTTCCTAAGTGTAGAGGGGATAAGACATCAATATTCCGCTGCGTACACTCCTCAACAAAATGGTGTAGCTGAGAGGAAGAATCGGACTCTAAGGGATATGGCAAGGTCAATGCTAGCCGGATTCAAGTCTCCATATAACTTTTGGTCTGAAGCAATCTCAACCGTTTGTCATTCATCCAACCGGTTATACCTCCATAAAATCTTGGACAAGACTCCATATGAAATACATACCGGTAACAAGCCAAACATCTCATACTTTTGAGTATTCGGGTTTAAGTGTTTCGTTCTCATCAAGGGAGTTCGTTTATCTAAGTTTGAATCTAAGGCTCTAGAAGGTATTTTTATTGATTATGCTGCCGAATCCCACACTTATAGAGTCTACAATAAGCTCTCCGGAACTGTTGTAGAATCTTGTAGTGTGGTGTTCGAAGAAAATGACGGCTCCCGTGCGGGGCAAGTTGATGTTTGTGATGTAGATATTGAAATACCCCAAGATGCCATAAGAAGAATGGGCGTGAGATTTTTCCACCCCATTGAGGAACCCCTTGTGGCAGATCGGGAAGGACAATGCTCTACTCATCAAGAGCCCTCATCTACACATACTCAACATGTTCCAACCACGGGAGTAACCTCTACACCATCTTGATCAATTGCTGAAGGTCAAGATGTTCTAGAAAGCTCCAGGCCGAATTATCCGATGGACACCGGATTATCCGGCCACCCCTCTCCTGACAAACAACCTGCTCTTGGTGTTGAAGAAATCGCTGCAACCTCTAGGCCGGATTTTCCGGCTGACCCCGGATTATCCAGCCCCTCGCCAGCTCAAGCAAATCCCAGGCAACCTGATGAAGTTGCAACAAGTTCTCCAATCCGGCCTCACCATTGGCCAGATTATTCGGCCCTGAATCACCAATTGTCCAGCAGCCTCCTTTTACGGCTACAGACCCTCCTCAAGGACATGCTTCATCACCTCCTACTTCTGTTAATCCAGATTCTAATCAAGGTCGAGCAAATGATTCCAATGAAGATTCAAGTGATGAAACTATTCCACCAAGAGACAACAAACTTATTGAACTTCGTCGCAAGGCTCGTGCTGATCGGAACCTTGAGTTGCGGGGTCACACTCTCGATAATGTTGTAGGTGATCTTCGACGAAGAATTTCTACAGGAAGGGAATTGGCAAGTTTTGGTGAGAATCAAGCTCACATCTCAATGGTCGAACCCAAGAAAGTATTTGAAGCTCTTGAAGATCCAGACTGGGCTGTTGCTATGCATGAAGAATTGAATAATTTCGAGCACAACAAGGTCTAGGAATTCGTGGAGAAGCCCAAAGATTGCTGCAATGTTATCGGCACTGAATGGATATTTAAAAATAAGCAAGATGAGAATGGCATTGTTGTGAGGAACAAGGCGAGACTTGTGGCAGAAGTCTATTCTCAAGTTGAGGGCATTGACTTCGGCGAGACCTATGATCCTATGGCTCAACTTGAGTCCAACTGTATCCTTCTTGCTTATGCTGCCCATAACAATTTTAAATTGTAGCAAATGGATGTCAAGAGTGCTTTCCTTAATGGTCCTCTACATGAGTTGGTATATGTAAAGCAACCCCCGGGATTAGAGGATCCTAACTTTCCGAACCATGTCTACAAGCTCGATAAGGCACTCTATGGCCTTAAACAAGCCCCACGTGCGTGGTATGAGCACCTTAAAGAGCTTTTGCTAGACCGTGGCTTCGAAGTTGGGCAAATCGATCCCACTCTTTTTACTAAGAAGGTTAAGGGGGAGATGTTCGTATGCCAACTATATGTAGACGATATCATCTTTGGTTCTACTAATAAAGCTTTTAATGATGAATTTTCAAAGCTTATGACTGACAGGTTTGAGATGTCTATGATGGGGGAATTACGGTTCTTTCTTGGATTCGAGATCAAGCAACTTAGAGAAGGAACCTTCATCAATCAAGCTAAGTGCATCCAAGACATGCTCAAGAGATTCAAGATGATGGATCTTAATGGTGTCGCCACTCCGATGCAAACAAAATGTCACCTTGAACTTAACCCCCATGGTAAAGATGTGGATCAAAAGGTATACCTGTCCATGATCGGCTCTCTTCTTTACCTCTGCGCATCTAGACTCGATATTGTGTTGAGTGTGGGGTTGTGTGCAAGGTATCAAGCAGCTCCTAAAGAAAGTCACTTAGTGGCGGTCAAGAGGATCTTTCGATATTTGGTTCATTCTCCTAACTTTGGTCTCTGGTATCCCAAGGGCTCCAATTTCTCTCTATGTGGTTATACTGATTCAGATTGGGTTGGTGATAAGGATGATCGGAAATCCACTTCTAGAGCTTGTCAATTCTTGGGAAGATCTCTAGTGTGTTGGTCATCTAAAAAGCAGAATTGTATCTCTCTCCACCGCCTAAGCGGAATATGTTGCTGTTGCTAGTGCTTGTACTCAGTTATTGTGGATGAGGCAAACTTTAAAGGAATACGTGTCAATTGTGACAAAGTGCCTCTTTTATTTGATAATTAAAGTGCAATCAAAATTGCGTACAATCCGGTACAACACGAAAGGACAAAGCATATTGAGATTTGGAATCATTTTATTTGAGACCATGTTGCTCGAGGCGATATTGATCTATCTTTTATGAGCACGAAGAACCAACTTGCTGATATTTTCACGAAGCCACTTGATGAAGCAAGGTTCTGCTACTTGAGGAATGAGCTAAATATCATTGATTCCAGGAGTTTGTCTTGATTACCCATGCACTCACTCGTACATCTCAGTATTATTTGGTCTAGATGTGGGCATGGAAATAGGGGGAGTGTGGTCCTAATTAATTGGGCTAACCCTCCCCCCATAATGCTGAAAGCAAGTTAAGTCAATTCTCATAATATCATTTTGTGATATGTGAGCGTATTTATGAGTACTGGTCATGAACCCAAGATATATCTTCGCGGTGTCATACCATACACTCCAACAAGGCGGCTTTGGCTACCGCCCTCTTCCATGATGAGAGTTGAATTTTTGGTGGATCTTTTTGGTTGTTTTTGCTCATCTCATGTTCTTATGGGAATCACACTCAATTTTGGCTCTTATTTGATTTGGTTCTTGCAATTTTGAGTGAGTAGTACCATCTCAGTTTGGCTTTCTTAATCCTAAGCCTTTCTCTACCTCTCAACCATGCAGACAAGTTCCTTGTAACCTTGTGGGGGTGGTGTATGGGGACGCGCGGGCCTTAATCTGTGTACAACAGAATTTCATATTTGAGGTCGGATAATCTGGCCCAAGTGTAGGGATCGGGGGGAAGGGCTCATAACGAGCAGCACTTCTCCCCCAACCCTCTCCTCCTCCTCAGCCGCCGCCTACCGTCCCCCACCCTCCCCGGGTACCTTCTCCTCCGCATTCTTCCTCCAATGAGTGAGGGTAACTCCCTCCCTCCCCATCTTTGGCTAGATGTGTCATTTGTTGGGTGGAACGTTGTCTAGAAGGATGTTGTTTAGAGTAGAACTCATAGTCTTGAAGTTTCTAGCCCCGATCTAATTCATTGCACTCAATCTAGGCATGTTGAAAAATTTCTGCCAGGGCCGGATTATCCGCCCCTGGCCAGGCTAGATAATCCGGCCTAACAGAATCAAATCTGGTTCAATTATGCCACAGTTTGTGCATTGAGTAGATTTGTCCTATGAACTTTTTGACTACCTTTTCAACGCTCTCTCTTGGACTTGTGTGTATGCTTATCCCCATGCTATCGACCTTGTTCTCTTCACAGGTGGTTCCAGTGCTCCCAAGACCTTCAAGCGTCGTCCTCGTACTATCTATTTCGAGGTAGATAGTGAGGGTAATACTATGGACAAAGTTGAGCTGAGGAGAAGTGAAAAAGAGGTTGAACGCATGGCGGAACAAGAGAAGCAGAAGAGATCCAGGAGGGGTCTGTCCAAGTGGAAGGGAAAAAAGCCCAAGATCAACTACAAGGCTATGGATCCTGTCACTTATTCCACTATCCGTCACCGTGATTTGTTTGCTGAGCTGCCCCGTGATTCTGAGCTGGGGGATTCTCACTTTTGGTGTGCTGAATAGAAAGGGATATATGAAGATGTGTATGCCAGGCTGAACATTAGGCCTATGCACCCACTGATTCTTGCTGAGGCTTTGGAGAATCCCCACCTTGTTGATGCCATGTATGTGGCTGAGCAGATGGAGCTGCACCATCTCATGGCTCTCTAGTGCTCATATGATTCTTAGGTGCTGAAGCAGTTCTTTTCCACTTTGGTTATTTGTGGAGATGAGCATCGTACTATGAAGTGGATGACTCGTGGCAGGCCTATGACTGCTGATTTCCGTGTGTTTGCTGAGGTACTTGGATACTCTTTCCGCAGCAGGGATAGGGCCAGTGGCCACTGATACATTGCAAATGTATCTATAATTTTTGATGTTCCATGCTTGGTTTTATCTACTTTCTTATGTTTTGTTCCAACTTTGGAGTACTTTTCATATGATTTCTTGGATTAACCTAGTAACAAGATGCCACAGTGCCAGTTGCCTGTTTTCTACTGTTTTTGGTTCTAGGAAGTCAGAAAATTAATATTCTCGGAATTGGACCGGACAAAAGTCAAAGTGCCTATTTTATGGGAAGACTCACGGAGCCAGAAGATGAGATGGAGAGGGGCCGCAGGGCGGCCACACCATGTGGTGGCGTGGGCTGGCCCTGGCCGCGCCACCAGGTGGTGTGGGCCCCCTGGCCGCCCACCGACCTTGCCCTCTGGCCTATAAGAAGACTCCCGAGACATAAACCCTAGGTCATCAATCAGAAATCCACGAAAAGTTCCGCTGCACCGCCGCCACCGAAGGGGAGATTCGGGGACAGAAAGTCTCTGTTCCGGCACCCTGCCGGGGCGGGGAAGTACCCCTGGAGCCATCTCCATCGATCTCCACCACCATCTCCATCACCGTTGCTGATTCCCATGATGAGGAGGGAGTAGTTCCTCCTCGAGGCTAAGGGTTCTACCGGTAGCTATGTGTTCATCTCTCTATCTATGCATGATCTTGTTGTGGTCATGAGCTTTGTAATCAATTAGATATACCTTGCTACTCAAGTGCTTTAATGAATCTCTGCTCTCCCCATGTGTGTGAAAGTGACAGCGTGCACACCATGGTGGCACTTAGGCTAGAGATTACAAATACTTGTTATGAGTTATATTTGGAGTTGGATGTCTTTATGAAATTGTGGTGTTTGTTGGACTCATCTAGTACTCAAGGTGACAGTGTGGGGTTATCTAGATGGGAAAGGCTTACTTTGAGGTGTGCTGTTATAGCCCTACCATTGATTAGAGTGTCCAACCGGAGAGTAGTTCAGCGTAGTATCATGAAGATGATATATTTATATGAGAGTGTTCACTAGTGAAAGTATGATCCCTAGGCCTTGTTTCTAAGCATTGATACATCGTTTGCAACTAGATCTGTTACATGTTTGCTTGCTTCCATCTTTATTTCAGTTTTGCTTTAGTCTCTTCCACGCCATCAAGCTATTTGTTGGCACCATTGTCTTATATCCATACCACTTGTATTTCACTATCTCTTCGCCGAACTAGTGCACCTATACACCTGACAAGTGTATTGGGTGTGTTGGGGACACAAGAGACTTCTTGTATCTTGATTGCAGGGTTGCTTGAGAGGGAATACCTTTGACCACTTCCTCCCTGAGTTCGATAAACCTTGGGTGATCCACTTAAGGGAAAACTTGCTGCTGTTCTACAAACCTCTGCACTTGGAGGCCCAACAACTGTCTACAAGAATAGAAGTGCGTAGACATCAAGCTATTTTCTAGCGCCATTGCTGGGGAGGTAAGGTAAAAGGTACTCACATCCTCCGGTGTGAGTGCTCGAAGTTATTTCCTTTAGATTCTGCAATTTTGTCTTTTTGTTTCTTGTTTTCACTAGTTAGGCTTAATTGAAAACAACAACAAAATTAGAGAGCTTTAGAGTATTTATCTTGAGTTAGGACATGAAGTATTTGAAGAGAAAATTAAAAAACCTATGGAACTTTATTTGCATGCTAATAGCAATGTTGTTAGTATGAATTCTTTGGACACCATTATTGCTAATGCTATGGAAAAGTCTAAGCTTGGGGAAGCTAGTTTTTATGAAAATGATCTTTTTAGTTCCCCAGCTTTGGAAGATAGCTATTCTATTGCTTATGATGATACTAAACCTCCAATATATGATGATTACAATGATGAATATGATATTTTCAGTCCTCCTACTATTGAGGAGAAAATTAATTATGATTACAATATGCCTCCTATATTTGATGATTATGGTGATGAGAATAATAATGATAGCTATTTTATTGAATTTGCTCCCACTACAATTAATAAGAATGACTATGCTTATGTGGAGAGTATTAATTATTTTATGCATGTGGCTCATGATAAGAATGTTTTATGTGATAGTTATATTGTTAATTTTATTCATGATCCTACTGTAAGTTATTATGAGAGAGGGAAACATGGTTTTATGCATCTCAATAATATTAGGTTTCCCCTCTTTATGTTGAAAGTCTTGAAGTTGCACTTGTTTTGCTTTACTATGTTTGTTGCTTTGTGCTTTCATGACTTGTTTATTTACAGGATTTCTATGCATAGGAAGTGGGTTAGACTTAAATGTGCTTTGAATTTGCTTCTTGATGCTCTCTTTTACTTCAATTCATATTTCCTATGTGAGCATCTTTTAAAACTATCATGCCTACTTAAAGGTGTTAAAGAAAAGTACTTATTGGGAGATAACCCAAAAGTTTTAAATGAGTCTTGGAAGTTATTACTTCAGTAATAGCCGCTCCTTATCCTTTTTATTTGCTTTTTGTGCCAAGAGTAACCTCTAATGACATGGAAGTAATGCTTGGGAAAGTTGCTATCCCGAAACAGATTTTTGTGCTTCACCGTAAAAATTCGTGAGAGATCTCTGTATGTCGGATTGAGCTGTAATCGTTTGTGCTTCTGCCCCAGGTTGTTATCTAACTTTCGTTAGTTCAACACTTTTTGATTTGAGCAATAGAAGGTCTTCGAATATTTTTGTCTTTACCTGCTGGTCTGTTTTGACAGATTTCTGCCATTTTCTGCATTTGCTTCTTGTTGGTTCCTTCTTGAGTTCTTTTGGGGAATTGAGCTTTTTGAGGGAAGTGCTACAGTAGCTAGTGTTCTAATGGAAGTTTATTTGGTGTTAGAACTGAACCCTAAGACTTATTTATCTTAAGTGCACTAATGTTGCTAATGAGATTGTGTGAAGTTTTGTATGAAGGAAAAATTTCAGGTGTATGGAAGGAATGAGGAATGAGATGAAGAATGGACTAAAGCTCAAGCTTGGGGATGCCATGCGGGTCACCCCAAGAAATATCCAAGAAGTACAAGCGTCAAAGCTTGGGGATGCCCAAGGCATCCCCTTCTTCATCAATAAAAATCTCAGGTTTCTTCCAAACACTTCATTTTTATTGTTTCATGCACAGTTGTGTTGTTCTTGGAGCGTCTTTGTTTTCGTTTTTAGTTTTAGTTTGCTTGGTTTTCTTAGTTTTCTTGAATAAGTTGGTTGGATCCCAACACACTTCTTTTGGAGAGAGACACACTCCATTTTCTATGCCTAGAACACTCTAGTTTTCATTCTTATTGTTCTGTGAGTGTTCTCTTTTGCTAGCACCGTGTTTAGCCTTAGTTTTCTCGTGCTTTCAGCTTAGAACTTTTTAGTTCTTCTTTGTGGATTTGTGAGACAACTCACTGATCTTTATTTATTATCATCTTTGTGAGTTGTTTCAAATAGTTTGGTTTGGATTGGAAAAGAGTAGGAAAGTTCATACTTATGTGGTAAAAAGAGCTTGTTTTTGACTGTGGCCTATGCTTTGTCATGCCATGTTTGATATTGTTTTGGCTTTATACTTAGTATTCTTTGCTGTAGCATGACTTGTTATAAACAATTGATATTGCTTAATGTGCCTTGGATGAATCATGCGTTGTTTTAGCATATTAAAGCATAGTATAGTGGTATTCTCCTTTGATGCTTTATTTGGGTTGACTTGGCACACGCTCACACAATGTTATGACTATCTCAAGTCACGATAGCCTTTATGATCCTTTAGTTTTCAACTTGTATTATCACTATATGCTTTGATCAATGATGTTTTGTCGCTCTGCATGATTATGGCCATTATTGCTCTCTTAGTTGGTCGCTCCCAGTCTTTTGCTAGCCTCCACAATAAAGTATGAGTTCCACTCATGCATCCAATTCCCTAAACCAAGTTATTCCAAAGAGTCCACCATACCTACCTACTAGCTTATGCTATTCCAAGTATATTCATGTTTTTGACCTTCCACTTGTTATGAGAAAACTAGTGATTAAATCTCTCACGAACTTGATGGCACACTTTACTTTATTGCCACTAATAAACTTGAACCATTGGGTCCTTCTTTGTTGCATTTATGCTTGCGCTTTATAAGTTGAAATTAGCAGAACCATATACCATGGGGAACGCTTTCAACATTGCACTTGTACTTTGTACCCCGTTGATATTATGTTCTTTTTCTTACAGATCCCGACGGTGTGCAATAAAAGTGGAACTTGTAAGATCATGGGGTTTGTATGTGTGTTAGAGAAACGCCTGGGCCGCTAGCCTAAGCCATGCCTAATCATGGTGTAAACTTGCAGCATCACCATAATGAGCACTCTATGAAGCATCCTCAATAAAAACCTATGCAAATAGCAAATAAAAAGATCGCTGAGATGCTTATAGTCTGCTTGCCTTGTCATTTTGATTATGGGAAAGCTCCCGTATCATGTGCAAGGGGTACCCCGTTGGCGGTTCTTAATAATACACATATACTTACAATGACAAGAGCTTACTCGTGACTGAAGTTGAGTAGCATGAGGATCGGTCTTCGTAAGTAAGGGGCATGAGATTTTGGTTTATAACATGTCAAGCATATCCTCTTAGTTGTGTCACTTTAACCTTAATCACCTTCAAGATGCTTATG
The DNA here is from genome assembly GCA_910589775.1 of Avena eriantha. Taxonomy (NCBI): domain Eukaryota; kingdom Viridiplantae; phylum Streptophyta; class Magnoliopsida; order Poales; family Poaceae; genus Avena; species Avena eriantha. The sequence goes on from OU342742.1 coordinate 461,548,112, forward strand.
ATAGGGGCAATGAGAGCTGAAAGCTACAAGTACCATAATTTTTGGAAGCTCTTTATGAGACTTGAATCCCTACTTCCTTTTACAGAAGGCCTTTCTTGCACCATTATATTGAGTCTCCACCTTCTATCATATGCACCTACTTTGAGAGCATAGTGGCCATTCTTAGTTCTATGTGTATTGTCCCAAGACTAGTTGATTGATGCATAACTTGATATTGCTTGTTTGAAACTATTGTATCTAGGCACTCTTATGAACTTTGAAGGTGTCCTATGCATTTATATTTGCTACTCTATGAGGGACAAGCTGAATGTTACTATGCTATGTTTTCTTTATGTGAAACAAACAAACGTCTTGCAAAGCATTGTTATTCATGAATCTTTTGTTTGTGCCTTTTCATGTTGCATCATAGTTTCTTTTTCTTATTGCTAGAGCTTTGTCTTTCATGCTATGATTGAAGTACTATGATCCCAGCTTTGACTGTTTTGCAAATACTTTGATCAAGTCTTTTATGGTGCATGTCACCTCAAAAATTATTCTTTCTTTTTATCACTTACCTACTCGAGGACGAGCAGGAGTTACACTTGGGGATGTTGATACATTGCAAATGTATCTATAATTTTTGATGTTCCATGCTTGGTTTTATCTACTTTCTTATGTTTTGTTCCAACTTTGGAGTACTTTTCATATGATTTCTTGGACTAACCTATTAACAAGATGCCACAGTGCCAGTTGCCTATTTTCTGCTGTTTTTGGTTCCACGAAGTCAGAAAATGAATATTCTCGGAATTGGACCGGACAAAAGTCAAAGTGCCTATTTTACCGGAAGACTCACGGAGCCAAAAGACGAGACGGAGAGGGGCCACAGGGCGGCCACACCATGTAGTGGCGCGGGCTGGCCCTGGCCGCGCCACCAGGTGGTGTGGGCCCCCTGGCCGGCCACCGACCTTGCCCTCTGGCCTATAAGAAGCCTCCTGAGACATAAACCCTAGGTCGTCAATCAGAAATCCACAAAAAGTTCCGCTGTGCCGCCGCCACCGAAGGGGAGATTCGGGGGACAGAAAGTCTCTGTTCCGGCACCCTGCCGAGAAGGAGAAGTGCCCCCGGAGCCATCTCCATCGATCTCCACCACCATCTCCATCACCGTTGCTGATTCCCATGATGAGGAGGGAGTAGTTCTTCCTCAAGGCTAAGGGTTCTGCTGGTAGCTATGTGTTCATCTCTCTATCTATGCATGATCTTGTTTTGGTCATGAGCTTTGTAATCAGTTAGATCTACCTTGCTACTCAAGTGCCTTAATGAATCTCTGCTCTCGCCATGTGTGTGAAAGTGACAGCGTGCACACCATGGTGGCACTTAGGCTAGAGATTACAAATACTTGTTATGAGTTATATTTGTAGTTGGATGTCTTTATGAAATTGTGGTGTTTGTTGGACTCATCTAGTACTCAAGGTGACAGTGTGGGGTTATCTAGATGGGAAAGGCTTACTTTGAGGTGTGTTGTTATAGCCCTACCATTGATTAGAGTGTCCAACCAGAGAGTAGTTCAGCGTAGTATCATGAAGATGATATATTTATATGAGAGTGTTCACTAGTGAAAGTATGATCCCTAGGCCTTGTTTCTAAGCATTGATACATCGTTTGCAACTAGATCTGTTACATGTTTGCTTGCTTCCATCTTTATTTCAGTTTTGCTTTAGTCTCTTCCACGCCATCAAGCTATTTGTTGGCACCGTTGTCTTATATCCATACCACTTGTATTTCACTATCTCTTCGCCGAACTAGTGCACCTATACACCTGACAAGTGTATTGGGTGTGTTGGGGACACAAGAGACTTCTTGTATCTTGATTGCAGGGTTGCTTGAGAGGAAATACCTTTTGACCACTTCCTCCCTGAATTCGATAAACCTTGGGTGATCCACTTAAGGAAAGACTTGCTGTTGTTCTACAAACCTCTGCACTTGGAGGCCCAACAACTGTCTACAAGAATAGAAGTGCGTAGACATCAGGCACCGCATCATCGCCCAGCTGAAGCCCAATAAAGATGCAGTTCTCTCTCCTTGCACAGTGGACAATGGCATTGTGGGCACTCTTGCTGGTCTTGCTCCTATCTATGATGCCTTGGTGGGCCTCGTTCGTGACTCCATCACTCCGAGTGGAGGCAACAATGATAGCATCCGTGGTCACCTTGTCCAGCTCCTAGCCTTCTCTCATGAAGTTGCCTCGTGCGAGGATGAGTCCGTGCAATACAAGCTGGATGTGATGGACTTCATATACCATGAACTGACTGATGCTATGTTCAACCGGTTGTCCATTCCTTATGCTCCCTACATTATGATGCTCATCAGGCACCTGCTTTCCTCTGAAGATTTCAACAGTGATGTTGTGCATAAGGCAAAGCAGATCTACAACAAGGTTCGGAAGAACTCTCACCCATCTTCTGCTCCTGAGGCTCTCATGAGGGATGCTTGTAGGCCTCCAGTGCCTCCCGTTTCTCGTGAGATCAAGCAGCTAAACTAGTTCCAGCGTCACATTCTTTGCATGGGCGTGGACACACGCAAGGGCCAGTATGAGGCCTACAAGCAGCGCCATGAGTTGGCTCACTCTCAGTACCACATCGTTCACCATGTGACTAGTGCTTCTGGTGATCCCCCGGCTCCTACTCTTCCCACACCATATGCCTGGTGGAACTCTTCTTCTGGACTGAACTATGGAGAGCTGGAGCGTCACTTGTTCCCCTCTGCGACCACTTCTAATGATGAGGACGATGACACCGAAGAGCTTGAGGATGAGGACGATGATGGGAATGAGGACGAGGATGAGGATGAGGACTACGAGTGATACCTTGGGGCGCTAGCATCGCTCTTCTTCCTTTTTGGCGTCTCGATGCCAAAGGGGGAGAAGTAGTTCTATTAGGTCTTCGAGGATTTGCATGGGTCGGGCAGAAGCATTTGCACCTTTTCATTCGTTGTTTTCTTGCTTATGTCCATTTAGCATTGAACTTTATTTGTGGTTGATGGTGTGTTTGAGACTATGTGTCGGTGGACGTCTAGATTTATCTCATCGATTATGCCTATGGATTCATTTACTCATATCCTATAATGCTGGGAATCTATCTCAAGGAAGGCATGTATATTGGTTATCAAGTTGATAACTGTGGATATTTCAAGGATGCCTCTCTCATTATCTCGGTGGTATGATTATGTTGTTTATATTTCAATGGAATAGACTCTCACCTACTTATGTGCATTTGTATTCAAATGCAAATTTATAATATGCACACATTGAGGGGGAGTCTCTTCCATGTTTTTTTGGTGGTCTGTTGATCCTTCATGCAAATCCTAGTATTTTCATCTAACACCAAAAAGGGGGAGATTGAAAGAACATTTCATGATTTCCTAGGTTTTTTGTGTTAGATAACAATACCATGGATTATTCTAATGTGCACTAAGTGTTGCACGAAGTTTTGAGAGTTTTGGGGCCCGGATTATCTGCCCACATCATGGGACAGATTATCCGGCCAGACCACCTTGGCCAGGGTTGGCTCTACGCAAGTCTCTGTATGGGGGTGGATTTTCCCCCAGAAAATTCCGGCTCTCGGGCGGATTTTCTCCCTGGACCGGATAATTCGACCCTCATGTTGGGGCGAATAATCTGGCCCCAGGGGAATCGCCCAAGTGAGCTCCTGTGCAAGCTTCTGTCTGAGGGCACAATTTCCCCCTAGATATTCCGTGGCTGGGGCAAAGTTTTCCCCTAGCCGGATATTCCGGCCCTCCCCTAGGGCCGGATAATCCGGTCCCCAGGAGAAAGTGAGAAGGGAAAGTCTGCGTGAGCTTCTGTCTGTGGCCGGTTTTTGTGCCAGATAATCCGAGTCTGGGGCGGAGTTTTCCCCTAGCCGGATAATCCGGCCCCCAAAGGCTCCACCGGCTTGGTTTGGAAGGGGTATAAATATCCCTTCTTCCCCAACGAGTATAACTCTTAATTCATTCGAAATTGTTCAGACCCTTTGAAAGAGCTCCCATTCTAGATCTCCCACTTCAACCATGATACATTGCAAATGTATCTATAATTTCTGATGTTCCATGCTTGGTTTTTTATATTTTCTTGTGTTTTGTACACACTTTGGAGTACTTTTCATATGATTTCTTTGACTAACCTATTAACAAAGAGCCATAGTGCCAGCTACCTGTTTTCTGCTGTTTTTGGTTCCAGGAAGTCAAAAAATGAAGATTCTCGGAATTGGACGGGACAAAAATGAATATTCTCGGAATTGGATGGGACAAAAGCTGGGGCCCGGCCACACCAGCAGACCGGGTGGCCAGGCCTGGCCCGCGCCAGGGGTGGTCTGGCCAACCCCAGCACCCCCTCGGCCTCTCCTTCCGCCTATATATTGCCTCCGATACCAAAAACCTAAGTACCCGATCAAAAATCCACGAAAGAGTCTGTAGCCGCCGTCATCTCGATCCCTAGATCGGGAGGGATCTGAAGCTCTTCCCGGCACACTGCCGGAGAGGGGAATTCACCCTGGAGGCCTTCTTCATCATCATGCAAGCCTCCGGTGTGATGCATGAGTAGTTCATCTCTGGACTACGGGTCCATGTCGTAGCTAGATGGCTGGTCTGCCTCCTTTGTGCTTTCATGTTTAGATCTTGTGAGCTCCGTTCATGATCAAGATCATCTATTTGTAATTCTGCATATTGTGTTTGCGGGGATTCGATGGATATTGAGATGCTATTTCAGATTGATTATTGATTCTATCATGTCTTTGTTATTTGTGATCTTTCATGATTTCCGTTGTTAGTAGCTATCTTGGCCAAGTAGATGCTAGCAACTCCAAGAGTTAGTATTTATGCTCGATAGTGGGTTCATGCCTCTGGTAATCTGGGGAAGTGATAGAAATCTCTAAGGTACTAGATGTGTTGTTGCTACTAGGGAGAAAACAACAATCCTTTGTTCATAGAACAATCATATTGTTTACTTTACACGCAATTCATAAGGCAATAATCTATTCCTTGCAACTTAATACTGGGGGGGGGGGGGGTCGGATGATAACCTGAAGGTGGATTATTAGTCATAGATGTAGTTGGATGGCGGTCTATGTATAATGTTGTAATGCCCAATCAAGTCTCAAAGGAGTAAAGATCATTAGTATATGCTTGTATGCTTTCTCGATGTTTGTCAATTGCCTCGCTGTAATTTGTTCACCCAGCATGTTATCTATCTTAAGGAGAGCCACCTCTAGTGAGCTATGGACCCCGCTCCTTTCTTTTACATACAATCTACAAACTATTTACTGCTTTGTGTTTACTTTCTGCAAACTATTACTTCCTTCCATTCGATACATTTAATCCTTTGTTTTCAGCAAAACCGATGAGATTGAAAACCTCATCGCGAGTTGGGGGCAAAGTTCTGTGGTTGTGTTGTGCAGGTCTCTATGTTGCTGCTGGCACCGGTAGTGCGCCCTGCCAACGTTAAACTAGCTACACCTTTGGGGTGTTTCCTTGCTCCTACTGGATTGATAACCTTGGTTTCATACTGAGGGAAAACTTGCTGTTGTGCTCATCATACCTTCCTCTTGGGGTTCCCCAACGAGCTCGATATATTTTGAGCCATCAACAACTTTTTCTAGCGCCGTTGCCTGGGAGTCAAGGACATCTTCACAGGGGGAGTCCCACATAACCAATCTCTTTACTTTGTTATTTTTTTTGCTTAGTTTAATTTTCCTTTGTTTGCTTGTTTCTTTATCAAAAACACAAAAAAATAGTTTTTACAAGTTTGCTTTCTTTATTGAAAACACAAAAAATGACTACTCTTGAAAAGACTAAGTTGTGTGATTTCGCTGGCACCAACAACAATGATTTTATGAGCACACCTATTGCTCCACCTATGCCTGAAGCTACTTTCTTTGAGATAAAACCTGCTTTACTCAATCTTTCTATGTGAGAACAATTTTCTGGTATTCGTAATGAAGATGTTGTTGCCCATCTAAATAACTTTGTTGAACTTTGTGAGATGCAAAAGCATAGGGATATAGATGGTGATAGTATTAAGCTGAAATTGTTTCCTTTCTCTTTGAGAGGAAAAGCTAAAGAATGGTTGAATTCCTTAACTAGGAATAGTATTGATTCCTGGACTAAATGCAAATATGCTTGCATTGGAAAATACTATCCTCCTGCTAAGATTATATCTATGAGAAGTGAAATAATGAAGTTTAAACAATCAAATAATGAACATGTTGCTCAAGCTTGGGAAAGAATGAAATCTTTGGTAAAGAATTGTCCCACTCATGGACTGACTGCTTGGATGATCATCCAAAAAAATTATGTAGGATTGAACTATTCTTCAAGGAACCTATTGGATTTTTCTACTGGAGGTGACTTTATGACCATTACTTTGGGTGCTCCAACAAAGCTTCTGGATAATATGATGGTTAACTACTCTGAATGGCATACTGAAAGAGCTCCACATGGTAAGAAGGTAAATTATGTTGAAGAAACCTCCTCCTTGAGTGATAAGATTGATGTTATTATGTCTATGCTTGTTAATGGGAAAGCCCATATTGATCCAAATAATGTTCATTTAGCCTCTTTGGTTGCTCAAGAAGAGCAAGTTGATGTGAACTTCATAAGAAATAACAATTTTAGCAACAATGCCTATAGGAATAATATTGGTAACAACAATTATAAGCCATATCGTCCCAACAATGGTAATGCTTACAGAAATTCCTACAACAATAATAGGAGTGCTCCCTCTGAACTTGAAGTTATGCTTAAAGACTTTATTAGTAAGCAAACTGCTTTCAATAAAACTATTGAGGAAAAACTCTCTAATGCTGAAAGAAATATAGCATCTTTGGCTGAAGATCAATCTTCTTTCAATAAAATGGCTGCTAAACCTGAAACTAATGATAATCCCTTTGCAGCTACTAATGCCATACAAGTAAGAATTGATTGAAATGTTAGACTATTAGCTGAATTACATGCTAAGTGGGAAAGAGAAGATGAAATTGGTAGAAACATTAGTGTTTCTACTATCACCACCACTAGTGTTGAGGCTAGTAATAGCTCTACCACCTTAGATGATAATTATGATTTTGATCTTGATGGTTGCAATATCTCTGAAGTTATTAAGTTCCTACAAAAGCTTGCTAAAAGTCCTAATGCTAGTGCTATGAACATGGCCTTTACAAAACACATTACTAACGCTCTCATAAAGATTAAAGAAGAAAAGATGAAACATAAAGCTTGTATTCCTATAAAACAAGAACATGGTTGGGAACCCATCATTAATATGAAACTGAATGATTTTGATTTCAAAGCTTTATGTGATCTTGATAGTAGTGTTTCTATTATGCCTAGAAGGATTTATGATATGCTTGATTTGCCTCCACTTGAAGATTGTTATTTGATTGTCCCACTTGATGATAATGCTAAAAAGATACTCGTGGGGAGTATTATTGATGTTCTTATTATGGTTAACAATGCCTATGTCCCCGTTGATTTCTATGTTTTGGATGTTGAATGCAATGCTTCTTGTCCTATTACTTTGGGAAGACCTTTTCTTAGAACTGTTGGTGCCATTATCATTGAAAAGATGGCACCATTAAATATCAACTCCCACTCAAGAAAGGTATAGAACACTTCCCTAAGAAGAGAGAGAAGATTTATTTTGCCTCTCCTATGAAAACAAAATTTGGTTTTAATACTTCTTAATTTGAGAACACTTGATCCTTTTTCTTACTTCTTCTGCCTAACTTAAAGGCGTTAAAGAAAAGTACTTATTGGGAGATAACCCAAAAGTTTTAGATGAGTCTTGGAAGTTATTACCTTTGTAATAACCAATCCTTATCCTTTTTATTTCCTTTTTGTGCTAAGAGTAACCTCTAATGAGAGAGAAGTAATGATTGGGAAAGTTGCTGCCCCGAAACAGATTTCTGTGCTTCACCGTAAAATTTCATGTAAAATCTATGTACGTCCTTTTGAGGCGTGAATTTTTGGGATTCTTCCCCAGGTTGTTATCTAACTTTCATTAGTTCAACACATTTTGATTTGAGCAACAGAAGGTATTCTAAAAAATACGTCTTTACCTGCTGATCTGTTTTGACAGATTTCTGCCATTTTCTGCATTTGCTTCTTGTTGGTTCCTTTTTGAGTTCTTTTGGGGAATTGAGCTTTTTCAGGGAAGGGCTACAGTATCTAGTGTTCTAATGGAAGTTTTATTGGTGTTAGAAATGAACCTAAAGACTTATTATATTGAGTGCACTAATGTTGCTAATAAAGATTGTGTGAAGTTTTGTATGAAGGGAAAATTTCAGGTGTTTGGAAGGAATGAGTAATGAGATGAAAGATGGACTAAAGCTCAAGCTTGGGGATGCCACGCGTGTCACCCCATGAAATATCCAAGCAGTACAAGCTTCAAAGCTTGGGGATGCCCAAGGTATCCTCCTCTTCATCAATAAAAATTCCATGTTTCTTCCAAACGCTTCATTTTTATTGTTTCATGCACAGTTGTGTTGTTCTTGGAGCGTCTTCTTTTTTGGTTTCGTTTTGGTTTTTCGTTTGCTTTGTTTGCTTAGTTTGCTGAATAAATTGATTGGACCCCTCTTTCATATATTAGTTTTCAAATAGTTTGGTTTGGTTTGGAAAAGAGTAGGAAAGCTCATGCTTAAGTGGTTAAGAGAGCTTGTTTTTGACTATGGCCTATGCTTTGTAATGCCATGCTTGATATTGTTTTGGCTTTATGCTTAGTATTCTTTGCTGTAGCATGAATTGTTATAAACAATTGAGATTGCTTAATGTGCCTTGGATGAATCATGCGTTGTTTTAGCATATTAAAGCATAGTATTGTGGTATTCTCCTTTGACGTTTTATTTGGGTTGACTTGGCGCATGCTCACACCATGTTATGACTATCCCAAGTCACCATAGCCTTTATGATCCTTTAGTTTTCAACTTGTAGTATCACTTTATGCTTTGATCAATGATGTTTTGTCGCTCTGCATGATTATGGCCATTACTGCTCTCTTAGTTTGTCGCTCCCAGTCTTTTGCTAGCCTCCACAACCAAATATGAGTTCCACTCATGCATCCAACTACCTAAACCAAGTTATTCCAAATATTCCACCATACCTACCTACTATCTTATGCTATTCCAAGTATATTCATGCTTTTTTACCTTCCAAATTAATCTTTTTATGAGAAAACTAGTGATTAAAGCTCTCACGAACTTGATGGCACACTTTAGTTTTCTTGGCCTTAATAAACTTGAACCATTGTGTCGTCTATGTTGTATATGCTTGCACTTATTTGTTGGGGATTAGCAGAACCATGCTGTCATGGGGAACGCTTTCAACATTGCACGGGTACTTTGTACCTAGTTGATATCATGCTCTTTCATCTATGGATGTCGTCGGTGTGAAATGAAAGGGGAGCTTGTAAGTCCATGGATTTATGTATATGTGTTAGAGAAACGCCTAGGCCGCTGGTCTAATGCATGCTGACATGGTGGAAACCTGCAGCGTAACCATAATGAGCTATCTATGAAGCATTCTTCTTATAAAAAAAGAGTCCTATATTGAGAAAAAGAGAAAAAGAGAAAACATGAGATTATGAAAAGAGGAAAGAGAGAAAAAAGCACCATATTCCCATGGTAAATAAGAAGATTGCTGAGATGCTCGTTGTCTGCTTGCCTTGTCATTTTTATATGGGGATTCTTCCGTATCATCGGGCAAGGGGTTCCCCATTGGAGGTTCTCTATGATACACATGTACTTACGATGACAAGAACTTACCGGTGACTAAACTTGAGTAGCATGAGGAGCAGCCCTCGTATTCAAGGGACATGCGATTTCTAACTTATACTTCGTCAAGCATGTACACCATAGTTTGTTCACTTTCACTTTAATCACCTTCAAGATGCTTATGATAGGGGCCATGAGAGCTGAAAGCTATAAGTACCATAATTTTTGGAAGCTCTTTATTAAACTTGAATCCCTACTTCCTTCCATGAAGGCCTTTCTTCCACTTATACATTGAGTCTCCACCTTCTATCTTTATGCACCTACTTTGAGAGCATAGTGGCCATTCTTAGGTCTATGTGCATTGTCCCAAGACTATTTGATTGATGCATAACTTGATATTGCTTGTTTTAAACTATTTGTATCTAGTCACTATTATGAACTTTGAAGGTGTCCTATGCATTTATATTTGCTCCTCTATGATGGACAATCTGAATACTATTATGCTGTGTTTTCTTTATGTGAAACAAACAAACGTCTTGCAAAGCATTGTTATTCATGAATCTTTTGTTTGTGCCTTTTTATGTTGCAACATTGTTTGTTTGTATTATTGCTAGAACTTTGTCTTTCATGTTATGATTGAAGTACTAAGATTGCAGCTTTGAATGTTTTACAAATACTTTGATCAAGTTTATGATGGTGCATGTCACCTCAAAAATTATTCTTTCTTTTTATCACTTACCTACTCGAGGACGAGTAGGAGTTAAGCTTGGGGATGTTGATACATTGCAAATGTATCTATAATTTTTGATGTTCCATGCTTGGTTTTTTATACTTTCTTGTGTTTTGTCCACACTTTGGAGTACTTTTCATATGATTTCTTGGACTAACCTATTAACAAAGAGCCACAGTGCCAGCTACCTGTTTTCTGCTATATTTGGTTCCACGAAGTCAGAAAATGAATATTCTCGGAATTGGACGGGACAAAAGCCAAAGCCACTATTTTACCAGAAGACATCTAGAGCCAGAATTCGAGACAGACAAGGGCTAGGGCCCGGCCACAGCACCTGGCTACGCGCCCAGGCCTGGCCCACGCCAGGGGGTGGTCTGGCCGACCCCAGCACCCCCTCAGCCTCTCCTTCCGCCTATATATTTCCTCCGATACCAAAACCCTAAGTACCCGATCAAAAATTCATGAAAGAGTCTGTAGCCGCCGTCATCTCAATTCCTAGATCGGGAGGGATCTGAAGCTCTTCCTGGCACTCTGCAGGAGAGGTGAATTCACCCTAGAGGCATTCTTCATCATCATGCAAGCCTCCGGTGTGATGCGTGAGTAGTTCATCTCTGGACTACGGGTCCATGTAGTATCTAGATGGCTGGTTCTCCTCCTTTGTGCTTTCATTTTTAGATCTTGTGAGCTTCGTTCATGATCAAGATCATCTATTTGTAATTCTGCATGTTGTGTTTGCGGGATCCGATGGATATTGAGATGCTATTTCAGATTGATTATTGATTCTATCATGTCTTTGTTATTTTTGATCTTGCATGCTTTCCGTTATTAGTAGCTATGTTGGCCAAGTAGATGCTAGCAACTCCAAGAGTTAGTATTTATGCTCGATAGTGGGTTCATGCCTCTGGTAATCTGGGGAAGTGACAGAAATCTCTAAGGTACTAGATGTGTTGTTGCTACGAGGGAGAAAACAACAATCCTTTGTTCATAGAACAATTGTATTGTTTACTTTACACGCAATTCATAAAGCAATAATCTGTTGCTTGCAACTTAATACTGGAGGGGGGTCGGATGATAACCTGAAGGTGGATTATTAGTCATAGATGTAGTTGGATGGCGGTCTATGTATAATGTTGTAATACCCAATCAAGTCTCAAAGGAGTCAAGATGATTAGTATATGCTTGTATGCTTTCTTGATGTTTGTCAATTGCCCCGCTATAATTTGTTCACCCAACATGTTATCTATCTTAAGGAGAGCCACCTCTAGTGAACTATGGACCCCGGTCCTTTCTTTTACATACAATCTACAAACTGTTTATTGCTTTGTGATTACTTTATGCAAACTATTACTTCCTTCCATTCGATACGTTTAATCCTTTATATTCAGCAAAACCGGTGAGATTGACAACCTCATCGCAAGTTGGGGGCAAAGTTCTGTGGTTGTGTTGTGTAGGTCTCCACGTTGCTGCTGGCACCGATAGTGCGCCCTACCAACGTTCAGCTAGCTACACCTTTGGGGTGTTTCCTTGCTCCTACTGGATTGATAAATTTGGTTTCATACTGAGGGAAAACTTGCTGTTGTGCTCATCATACCTTCCTCTTGGGGTTCCCCAACGAGCTCGATATATTTTTGGCCATCAAACCACCTGAAGGCTTCGATCTTGAGGGGAACTGAAGGAGGAGAGAATCATCATCGTCATCACGAATCATGTGCATCAACTCCTCTCTATTCATTTGGAGAAATCCCTGATCTAGTATTCTTGTCAATATCCAGATCTTGTTCTTTGTTATTGATAACTTGTTCTTGTGGCAGCTTGCTGTCATTACGGGAGCCTCCAAGTTGATTGTGGAGGTGTGCCCCGCAAGTTGTGTAAAGGCACCGGTACCCTGATCGAAGGGCTCCTATAGTGGAAAGGTGGATCAGGCCTTTGGTGGCGGGATCCATCGGAGAACAGGGTGAGGCCTAGTGTGGCGTGGCGGTCTTAGTACCACCCACCCCTCCAACGCAGACGTACTTCCCTTAACAAGGAAGGAACTGCAGTAAAACAAATCATGTGTCTCCATGTGCTTCACTATGGTTCACTCGTTCCTCTTCCGATCGCTCTTTACTCGCTAGTAGTTAGGTTTGCATATAGGGAAATTCCACCTAATAGTTTATCTAGAGAATTTACCCTTTGTGTTAAGCCTAAAATTGAAAAAGCATTAAAATTTGAAGTAGCACCTATTCACCCCCCTCTAGGTGCCCATACGATCCATTTCAGCTATGATCCAGAAAAAACCGTGTCGAAAAGCTTTTGCCACTAAAGATTTGGCTGCAGTGTGGTGACCACACTCGCCTTCGTGGATTTTTTGTAAGATTTCCACTCCTTCTTCCGGAGATACAAAACGCTGAAAGGCCCCAGACGCGCTCCGCTTATAGAGCTCACCACTAATTATAGAATAGAATTTTGCTCGTCAGACGATCTATCGGCTCAGAACTTCGTGTTCGGATAATTTTCCATCTACTAAGTAATCAAGGTAGGTTTGAGTCCAATTGGGAATTACAGCCAGAACTGCTACTAAAGGTGAGTCGGATTTTGTCGGATATTCCTCGTCTACTCCTTTTATAGAGGGAACTTTGAGGTGCTCTAAAAAAGTGCCATAAGGGACCTGTTTCCGTCCAAAGCCTATTCGAGATAATGCATCTGCTTCCTCATTTTCTTCTCAAGGGATGTGTTGAACCTCAAACCCTTCGAACGATTTAGATAGTTCATCCATGACAGCTTTATATGCTGCCATGTGCTTATTTGCATTCCAGATATCTGACACTTGTTGAGCAACCAGATCCGAATATCCGTAACACATCAAACGTCGGATGCCGATACCCTTAGCAATCCGGATTCCATGCAGCAGAACTTCATACTCGGCATTGTTATTTGTCACTGTGAAGTGGATCTGCAACACATATAGAAGTTTATCTTCTTGGGGTGATTTGAGCACCATGCCAGCCGCCGAGCCCCCTCGATCCTTACACCCGTCAAAATATAGGGTCCAATATTCTGACTCTGGGAGGGTCATATTTTCCTTTATCTCTTTCCAATCAGCAATAAAGCCAGCAAGGATTTGGGATTTGATTGATGTTCGAGGTTTATACTCAATGTCGAAAGCTCAAAGCTCTATGCCCCATTTTGCCATGCATCCTATGGCCTCACTATTGTTGATTATATCTCTCATGGGAGCTGTGCTCACCACGGTAATCGGGTGTTCTTGAAAATAATGCCGTAACTTACGGGATGCAAAAAAACACCATAAGCCAGCCTTTGATAGTGCAGATATCGCTGCTTTGATTCAGTTAAGACCTCGCTGAGGTAATAAGTCGGATGCTGCACGAGGTGTTCCTGATTTTCCTATGGTCTCTCCACTACCATAAGGACACTGACGACCATGTTTGTCGCAGCGAGATATAGTAACATTGGTTCCCTTGGTTCCGGCACTTCCAGGATAGGAGCACACGAGAGTACTTCTTTCAAGTCTTGTAGTGCAGCTTCAGCTTCATCAGTCCAAACGAATTTTTTGGTCTTTTTTTAGGAGTTTGTAGAGTGGTGCGGCTCTTTCTCCAAGCCGTCTTACAAACCGACTGACTGCAGCAATGCAACCAGTTAGTCTTTGAACATCCTTCAGGCGAGTCGGCCTGGAAATATTGAGTATAGCCTTGATCTTGTCTCGGTTCACCTCTATGCATCTTTGAGACACGATGAAACCTAAAAAAATTCCGGCTGGGATTCCAAAGAAACATTTCTTCGGATTAAGCATTATGTTGTATTTTCGTAGATTGGTGAACGTTTCCTCCAAGTCGGAAATTAATGTTTTCTTCTTTTTGGACATCACCGCAATGTCATCCACATATGCATGTACGTTGCGTCCGATTTGGTCGTGGAGGCAACACTGCATAGTGCGCTGGTACGTAGCTCCTGCGTTTTTGAGCCTAAAGGGCATCATAACGAAATAGAAGGTTCCGAAGGGGGTTATGAATGAAGTTTTGATTTTATCCGATTCCTTCATCCGAATTTGATGATAACGCAAATATGCGTCGAGAAAACAGAGGAGTTCCGAGCCTGCCATAGAATCGATAACTTGATCAATTCTAGGTAGAGCGAACGGATCTTTGGGACAAGCTTTGTTCAAGGCACTATAATCAACACACATCCTTAAATAAGTGGTGTCCTTTTTAGGGACCATTACAGGGTTGGCCGACCAATTAGTATGGATGACCTCTTCTATGAATCCAGCTAACTTGAGCCGGGCTATTTCCTTATGCTTTACATTGCCAAAACATCATAGGGACTGTTTGATGTGTTTAGCGTTCGGGTGTACATTTAGAGAGTGCTCGACAAGTTCCCTAGGTACTCCAGTCATGTCAGATGGCTGCCATGCAAAGATGTCTTGATTTGCTTGGAGGAACTTGACGAGCGCACTTTCCTATGCGCTATCTAGGCCTACGCCTATCAGGGTCACCTTGGAGAGATCATCATCCTTCAATAGCGTCTTCTTTGTCTCTTCTGATGCCTTGAACTCTAGATTCGGCTTTGTCACCTCCTTCTTTGTTGCGGGCATCTCGGATGGATCTATGGTCTTCTTGATCTCCTGGTACTCCTGGGCGTGCAGCACGGCTTCAGCAAAGGCGGCATTTCCATCCTCGCACACTTGCGCTTTCTTCGGGTCTCCCCTGATGGTGATCACGCCATTCGGACCTGGAATTTTCATCATATTGTAAATGTAACATGGACGAGCCATGAAAGCCCAGTAAGCCGGTCGTCCGAATATAGCGTGGTACATGCTCTTGAACGGGACCACTTTGAAGGAAAGTGCCTCCGTCTGATAGTTCTTTGGAGTTCCAAAGGTAACATTTAAAGTGATTTCTCCCAGAGAATTTCTCCCATGAAATATCACAGAGCTATGATTCAGCTGGGTCTCCGAGATTAGCATCCGGCGTAACGTTTTGACATACAGAATATTGATGCTGCTACCGCCATCCATGAGTGTCTTGGATAAACCATAGCAGTCAATAAGTGTATTGACGACTAAGGCGTATTTTCCACGCCTATGCAACTTAGGCGGATGATCAGAACGGTCAAAGGTAATTGCAACTTCCGACAAGTCCAGGTACTGAGGAACAGCCAGAACTATTGCGTTGAGCTCGTGTAGAACTGCTTTCTTGACTTTAGCTGGTTGAGATCCGAGGAAGGTGACGTAGGTGTCTTTCTTTGTGGGGAAGGTTTTCTTCCCCTACGACTTGGGATTTTAAGGGTCAGCTTCCTCCTTGTCGGAATCTTCCTTAGTCTCTTTATCTTCTTCAGGATTCTTCTTTCCCTTTTTCTACTTAGCCCTGTAGCCAGCGGTATCCTCTTTCTTGATGTCGTCATTAAAACGACACTTGGCATTTGGGTGAGACGATCCCCCATTGGCATCTAAGTGATGCACACACGGGTTATTGGCAATGTCGGCCCAGGAATAGGTTTTGCCGGGTTGCTGGTCTCCTCTAGCCTGGACTCTTGATGTCCCACGACCGCGTCGACGGCCACCGCCGCGCCCTCCTCGTCCTCCAGACCCGAAAGTAGCAGTGACCACTGCCGTTTCCGCATTGGGTTTTTCTTTCGAGGTATTCTTACGCTTCTGAGCTTGCTGCTTTGGTTGTTCTACCCACTGTGGCATAGCCAGGGCGTTCAATAATCCCTCTGCGTCGTTGTCAGCATCTGCATACTTGCTCGCTGTTTCTATCATCTCTCCTAGATCAGTGACCCTGTCGCACTTCAAGCGATGACGTAGTAAACCAACTGGGAGACCTGTAATGAAAGCTTCAATCACAGTTTGGTCATTTATTCCCTCATAGGAATTCTTAGTGTCGATCCATCGTCCGAGATAATCTTGGAAAGTTTCTCCGGCTTTCTAGGTGCAACGCTATAGGTCTCCTACCGTATAGGGTCTCCGATATGTGCCTTCGAAATGCCGAAAGAACACACTTTGCATGTCATACCAGTTTTGGATGGTGTTCTCCGGAAGTTCATTGAGCCATGATCGCGCTGTCTTCCGCAACATAAGTGGGAGATATCGGGTTGCGACCAAGATATTTGTGCCTTTGGCGATGCAGCAAGCCTGGAAAAAATCCTGAAGCCAAGTATCTGGCCAAGCTACACCGTCGTAGGGCTGGATGTGTCTTGAGACAGCAAATCCTTCCTAGAGAAAGCATTTTGGGCCCACATATATATCATCATTTTCATAGCGTCGTGCCTCAATATTGGAGTTGATCCGATGTCTCGCGTCACTTGGTGACAGAGATCGCCGTCCTGAGTGATGGTTGTGTGCCTTGGAGCTGGACTTCGGCTTCTGCCACCACCTCCTCCGTCGCGACGCCCTCATTAGCCTCCTTGGGAGCCATTGTGATGGCTACTTGGTGGAGAAGGTGGGGCAGCTGGATTGTTTCCAGTTGATTGCCGGCCTCCGTCCGGAGCGTCATTATTCCTATTCCGGGGAGGGTCTTCATTACGATGAGCCCCCTACCGGCTTGTCTCGGCACGGTGTCCGTCGTTTCTTTGTTCGTCACTCCCACCACGGTGGGGCTTAGCCGGACGGCTTGTATGTCTAGGAGGTGGCATTTTTTGACGGCCCTCCTCCCGACGCTTCTCTTTGTCTTCTTCCCTGCGCTCGTTCGACTCTCGCTGGGGAGGATTCCTTGGATACAGTGCAGCAATTGCCTCTTGGTCAACAGCTGGAGCGATGTTGCGCCAGTCACGTGCAGTTCTGTGGTGCTGCCCTGAAGATCCGTAGTTGTCTTCCCGACGGTCGGAACGGTGATGCTGTTCCGTAACCCGTTGGGGTCTTATGTCATTCCAGGCCTGATCCATGCGACATTGGTCGGATTGGGAGACCAGTTTTCCGCTTACGGATTTCGCGGCCCTCTGCTGCTCCAGACCCTTGGTGAGTAGCTTAATTCCCAATCGAACCTATTCTGGGCCTAGATTATTTGACAGGAAATCTCGAACTTCAACAGTGTTTTGCATCGGCATTGGGTACACCAGATCTCCCTTGCTGTCGAGTCGAGGCATCCCCGGATCTCCTTCAAAGAGGACCTTGTGAACTTCCGGAAATTGATCGTCACGCGTGTGACGTTTTTGGGTCTTTTGGTGCTGCCGAGAGATGTACTTCTATGCAGTTGCCATGCATTTCTTTTCTTCCTCAATGTTGTTGGCTTCATCCAGAAGTACTTGGCGACGCGCTTATAGGGCCTGGGCCCTTCCCTTTAGTTCTTCAGTAGTAAGTTCTACAGTTGTAGGGATAGGTGTAGTTAATGCAACATTGATGAGTTTACGCGCACCTGCGGTGACCACGTGTCCATCCATAGACTCTTCTATGGTCTTGTCTAGGATAAGTGTTCCATCCGAGTCTTCCTCATATTCCTCGGCAATCAGTTCCTCTGCCGGAAGGTCTTTTGCCAGGGTCTTGTTCTTCTTGTTCTTATTCTTTGCCTTCTTGGCAGCGCCTATAGCAAAGACGGCTTTGGGCCCGTTTCCTAGAGTCAAACTCTGATCGGTACTTTCGGCCATTTGGTCCTCGGGATTATCTCCGAGATCCATGATATACTGCGCTTTAGGAGAGTTTTTTCCGGATCCTTCGTCCATGGCTTCTCCTTCTTCTGCAGCTGTGGAGTTAAGCTCATCTTCGTATCTGTGGAGAACTTTCGAAAATCTGCCGACGTCATGGAAACATCCGAAGATGTCGGTAAGTCGACGCTTGTTCTGATTGCCTCCAGCACCGAGTCTTTGTTCTCCCCAGCATCGGCAGAGCCAGATCCAGTTCCAACATATCCGACAAAGTGCGACGCGTGCCTCGTGAGATAGTTGCGGCTCTCGCGGTCGGCTTCTTCAAAACACCTGATGGTCTCGTGAATTTCATCTACGCTTGCGTCTTGCATCATCATGCGCCTCAACATGTATCTCGGGAAGGGTTTATTAGTTCCGATACTATCAGAGCCGGAATCAGAGTTGTTTTCTTGCTCTTCCTGGATTTTGACCTCCACAAGTGGATCGATCTGGGATTCGATCTTGCTAGGGAGATCCACTCCAGATTCGATTTGTACTTCAAGATCTGCTTCAGGTTCAGCTTTCTCCACTATCTCCGCAACGGGTGCGGGCTAGGTGGGATTAGTGATTTCTGAAACCCGGAACTCTGCCGTCTCGGCGGACAGAGGGGACCTAGAATTTTCTTATGCTTCTATCATCACCGCTGGGGTGGGTGGGATAGGTTCAGCGAAGCCGATGTAAACAACGATCTCACCAAAAGACATAATGGTGTAGGTGGTCATGGCTTCCCTAGCCGGAATCCAGGTCTCGTTGAGAACGATGAGAGGGACTTCACTGGCGTAGAGGATGCGACCGACGGCGATAGTCTCGCCGATTCCGATTCTTGGAGATTCTGCTCGGAACGCAGATCCGAAGATCACTTTCCCCACGGTGGGCGCCAGTTGTCGTCAGATTGAGGACAAGTACGCCATGAGGGGGTCCTCGAGGTGTGTGGAAGAGAGGGGTGTGAGACGTACGGTATTCCGGGCCGACGAGCACACAAGTTTACCCAGGTTCGAATCCGCCAGCTTTGGATGGATCCTCCTCCTGCTAGCAATCCAGTAATACGGCAGAGCCGGAATATGGGTTACAAGGGTTTCGCCTGTGCGAGTTGAGATTGTCGACCGTGGAGGTTATTGTCTGTTGCCCTAAAGGATGATCCACCAGTGTCATTGCATGTGTGTTCTTTTCACAAACCACATCTAGAGTCATTGGGTGTATGTTCTTTTCACAAACCACATATTGATCCACCAGTGTCATTGCATGTGTGTTCTTTTCACAAACCACATCTAGAGGCATTGCATGTGTGTTCTGTTCACAAACCACATATTGATCCACCAGTGTCATTGCATGTGTGTTCTTTTCATATACCACATCTAGAGTCATTGCATGTGTGTTCTTCACACAAACCACATATGGATCCACCGGTGTGATTGCATGTGTGTTCTTTTCATTAACTACAGCTAGAGTCATATCATGTCTATTCTTTCCACAAACCACATAAGGATACACATGTGTCATTGGATGTGTGTTCTTTTCACAAAACACATATGGATCCACTAGTGTCATTCCATGTGTCTTCTTTTCACAAACCACATCTGGATCCACCAGTGTTCATTGCATGTGTGTTCTTTTCACAAACCACAGCTAGAGTCATTGCATGTCTGTTCTTCTCACAAACCACATAAGGATCCACCAGAGTCATTGGATGTGTGTTCTTTTCACAAACCACTACTAGAGTCATTGCATGTTTGTTCTTTTGACAAACCACATCTAGAGTCATTGCATGTGTCCTCTTCTCACAAACCACATCTAGAGTCATTGCATGTATGTTCTTCTCACAAACCACACAAGGATCCACCAGAGTCATTGGATCTCTGTTCTTTTCATTAACCACAACTAGAGTCATTGCATGTGTGTTCCTCTCACAAACCACATATGGATCCACTAGAGTTCATTGCATGTATGTTCTTTTCACAAACCACAGCTAGAGTCATTGCATGTATGTTCTTCTCACAAACCACACATGGATCCACCAGTGTCATTGCATGTGTGTTCTTTTCACAAACTACATCTAGAGTCATTGGATGTATGTTCTTTTCACAAACCACATATTGATCCTCCAGGGTCATTGCATGTGTGTTATTTTCATAAACCACATCTAGAGTCATTGCATTTGTATTCTTTTCACAAACCACATCTAGTGTCATTGGATGTATGTTCTTTTCACAAACCACATATTGATCCACCAGTGTCATTGCATGTGTGTTCTTTTCACAAACCACATCTAGAGTCATTGCATGTGTGTTCTTCTCACAAACCATACATGGATCCACTAGTGTCATTGCATGTGTGTACTTTTAACAAACCACATCTAGAATCATTGGATGTATGTTCTTTTCACAAACCACATATTGATCCACCAGTGTCATTGCATGTGTCTTCTTTTCTCAAACCACATCTAGAGTAATTGCATGTGTGTTCTTCTCACAAACCACATATGGATCCACCAGTGTGATTGCATGTGTGTTCTTTTCATTAACCACAGCTAGAGTCATTGCATGTCTGTTCTTTTCACAAACCACATACGTATCCACCAGTGTCATTGCATGTGTGTTCTTTTCACAAACCACAGCTAGAGTCATTGCATGTGTGTTCTTTTCAAAAACCACATCTAGAGTCATTGCATGTGTGTTCTTTTCACAAACCACATATGGATCCACCAGTGTCATTGCATGTGTGTCCGTTTCACAAACCACATCTAGAGTCATTGCATGTGTGTTCTTCTCACAAACACAAATATGGATCCACTAGAGTTCAGTGCATGTGTGATCTTTTCACAAACCACAACTAGAGTCATTGCATGTCTATTCTTCAAACAAACCACAACTAGATTCATTGCATGTTTGTTCTTCTCACAAACCACACAAGGATCCACCAGAGTCATTGCATCTCTTTTCTTTTCATTAACCACAACTAGAGTCATTGCATGTGTGTTCTTCTCACAAACCACATCTAGAGTCATTGCATGTGTGTTCTTCTCACAAACCACATATGGATCCACTACAGTTCATTGGATGTCTATTCTTTTCACAAACCACAGCTAAAGTCATTGTATGTATGTTCTTCTCACAAACCACACATGGTTCCACCAGTGTGATTGCATGTGTGTTATTTTCACAAACCACATCTAGAGTCATTGGATGTATGTTGTTTTCACAAACCACATATTGATCCACCAGTGTCATTGCATGTGTGTTATTGTCACAAACCACATCTAGAGTCATTGCCTGTGTGTTCTTCTCAGAAACAACATATGGATCCACCAGTGTGATTGCATCTGTGTTCTTTTCATTAACCACAGCTAGAGTCATTGCATGTCTGTTCTTTCCACAAACCATATAAGGATACACCAGTGTTATTGGATGTGTGTTCTTTTCACAAACCACATATGGATCCACCAGTGTCATTGGATGTGTGTTCTTTTCACAAACCACATCTAGAGTCATTGGATGTGTGTTCTTCTCACAAACCACATATGGATCCACCAGAGTTCATTGCATGTATGTTCTTTTCACAAACCACAACTAGAGTCATTGCATGTATGTCCTTCTCACAAACGACATAAGGATACACCAGAGTCATTGCATGTGTGTTTTTTCACAAACCACAACTAGAGTCATTGCATGTGTGTTCTTTTCACAAACCACATCTAGAGTGATTGCATGTGTGCTCTTCTCACAAACCACAGTTAGAATCATTGCACGTATGTTCTTCTCAGAAACCACACAAGGATCCACCAGAGTCATTGCATCTCTGTTCCTTTCATTAACCACAGCTAGAGTCATTGCATGTGTGTTCTTCACACAAACCACATCTAGAGTCATTGCATGTGTGTTCTTCTCACAAACCACATATGGATCCACCAGAGTTCATTGGATGTGTATTCTTTTCACAAACCACAGCTAGAGTCATTGCATGTCTATTCTTCTCACAAACCACACAAGGCTCCACCAGAGTCATTCTGTCTCTATTCTTTTCATTAACCATAGCTAGAGTGATTGCATGTGTGTTCTTCTCACAAACCACATCTAGAGTCATTGCATGTGTGTTCTTCTCACAAACCACATATGGATCCACTAGAGTTCATTGCATGTCTATTCTTTTCGCAAACCACATCTAGAGTCATTGCATGTCTGTTCTTCTCACAAACCACACATGGATCCACTAGTGTTATTGCATGTGTGTTCTTTTGACAAACCACATCTAGAGTCATTGGATGTATGTTGTTTTCACAAACCACATATTGATCCACCAATGTCATTACATGTGTGTTATTTTCACAAACCACATCTAGAGTCATTGTATGTGTGTTCTTCTCACAAACCACATATGGATCCACTAGAGTTCATTCAATGTCTATTCTTTTCACAAACCACAGCTCGAGTCATTGCATGTCTGTTCTTCTCACAAACCACACATGGATCCACTAGTGTTATTGGACATGTGTTTTTTCACAAACCACATATGGATCCACCAGTGTCATTGCATGTGTGTTCTTCACACAAACCACATCTAGTGTCATTGCATGTGTGTTCTTCTCACAAACCACATATGGATCCACGAGAGTTCATTGCATGTCTGTTCTTTTCAAAAACCATAGCTAGGCTCATTGTATGTATGTTCTTCTCACAAACCACACATGGATCCACCAGTGTGATTGCATGTGTGTTATTTTCACAAACCACATCTAGAGTCATTGGATGTATGTCCTTTTCAAAAACCACACATTGATCCACCAGTGTCATTACATGTGTGTTCTTTTCACAAACCACATCTAGAGTCATTACATGAGTGTTCTTCTCACCAACCACATATGGACCCACCATTGTGATTTCATGTGTGTTCTTTTCATTAACCACGGCTAGAGTCATTGCATGTCTATTTTTTCCACAAACCACATCTATATTCATTGCATGTGTGTTCTTCTCACAAACCACATATGGATCCACCAGTGTGATTGGATGTGTGTTCTTTTCACAAACCACATCTAGAGTCATTGCATGTGTGTTGTTCTGACAAACCACATATGGATCCACCAGAGTTCATTGCATGTATGTTCTTTTCACAAACCACAGCTAGAGTCATTGCATGTATGTTCTTCTCACAAACCACATAAGGATCCACCAGAGTCATTGCATGTGTGTTCTTTTCACAAACCACATCTAGTGTGATTACATGTGTGCTCTTCCCACAAACCACAGTTAGAGTCATTGCACATATGTTCTTCTCACAAACCACACAAGGAACCACCAGAGTCATTGCATCTCTGTTCTTTTCATTAACCACAGCTAGAGTCATTGCATGTGTATTCTTCACACAAACCACATATAGTGTCATTGCATGTGTGTTCTTCCCACAAACCACATATGGATCCACCAGAGTTCAGTGCATGTGTGTTCTTTTCACAAACCACAGCTAGAGTCATTGCATGCCTATTCTTCTCACAAACCACACAAGGATCCACCAGAGTCATTGGACCTCTGTTCTTTTCATTAACCATAGCTACAGTCATTGCATGTGTGTTCTTCTCACAAACCACATCTAGAGTCATTGCATGTGTGTTCTTCTCACAAACCACATATGGATCCACTAGAGTTCATTGGATGTCTATGCTTTTCACAAACCACAGCTAAAGTCATTGAATGTCTGTTCTTCTCACAAACCACACATGGATCCACAGTGTGATTGCATGTCTATTCTTTTCACAAACCACATCTAGAGTCATTGGATGTATGTTGTTTTCACAAACCACATATTGATCCACCAGTGTCATTGCATGTGTGTTATTTTCACAAACCACATGTAGAGTCATTGCCTGTGTGTTCATCTCAGAAACAACATATGGATCCACTAGTGTGATTGCATGTGTGTTCTTTTCACTAACCACAGCTAGAGTCATTGCATGTCTGTTATTTCCACAAACCACATAAGGATACACCAGTGTTATTGGACGTCTGTTCTTTTCACAAACCACATATGGATCCACCAGTGTCATTGGATGTGTGTTCTTTTCACAAACCACATCTGGAGTCATTAGATGTGTGTTCTTCTCACAAACCACATATGGATCCACCAGAGTTCATTGCATGTATGTTCTTTTCACAAACCACAACTAGAGTCATTGCATGTATGTTCTTCTCACAAAAGACATAAGGATACACCAGATTCATTGCATGTGTGTTTTTTCACAAACCACAACTAGAGTCATTGCATGTGTGTTCTTTTCACAAACCACATCTAGAGTGATTGCATGTGTGCTCTTCTCACAAACCACAATTAGAATCATTGCACGTATGTTCTTCTCAGAAACCACACAAGGATCCACCAGAGTCATTGCATCTCTATTCTTTTCATTAACCATAGCTAGAGTGATTGCATGTGTGTTCTTCTCACAAACCACATCTAGAGTCATTGCATGTGTGTTCTTCTCACAAACCACATATGGATCCACTAGAGTTCATTGCATGTCTATTCTTTTCACAAACCACATCTAGAGTCATTGCATGTCTGTTCTTCTCACAAACCACACATGGATCCACTACTGTTATTGCATGTGTGTTCTTTTCACAAACCACATCTAGAGTCATTGGATGTATGTTCTTATCACAAACCACATATTGATCCACCAGTGTCATTGCATGCGTGTTATTTTCACAAACCACATCTAGAGTCATCGCATGTGTGTTCTTCTCACAAACCACATAAGGATCCACCAGAGTAATTGCATGTGTGTTCTTTTCACAAACCACAGCTAGAGTCATTGCATGTGTGCTCTTCTCACAAACCATAGCTAGAGTCATCGCATGTCCGTTCTTCGCACAAACCACACAAGGATCCACCAGAGTCATTGCGTCTCTTATCTTTTCATTAACCAGAGCTAGAGTCATTGCATGTGTGTTCTTCTGACAAACCAAATCTAGAGTCATTGCTTGTGTGTTCTTCTCACAAACCACATATGGATCCACTAGAGTTCTTTGCATGTCTATTCATTTCACAAACCATAGCTAGAGTCATTGCATGTTTGTTTTTCTCACAAACCACACATGGATCTACCAGTGTGATTGCATGTGTGTTCTTTTCACAAACCACATCTAGAGTCATTGGATGTATGTTGTTTTCCCAAACCACATATTGATCCACCAGTGTCATTGCATGTGTTTTCTTTTCACAAACCAAATCTAGAGTTATTGCATGTGTGTTCTTCTCACAAACCACATATGGATCCACCAGTGTGATTGCATGTGTGTTCTTTTCATTAACCACAGCTAGAGTCATTGCATGTCTGTTCTTTCCTCAAACCACATAAGGATACACCAGTGTTATTGAACGTGTGTTCTTTTCACAAACCACATATGGATCCACAAGTGTCACTGGATGTGTGTTCTTTTCACAAACCAGATCTAGACTCATTGCATGTGTGTTCTTCTGACAAACCACATATGGATCCACCAGAGTTCATTGCATGTATGTTCTTTTCACAAACCACAGCTAAGGATCCACCAGAGTCATTGCATGTGTGTTCTTTTCACAAACCACAGCTAGAGTCATTGCATGTGTGTTCTTTTCACAAACCACATCTAGAGTGATTGCATGTGTGCTCTTCTCCCAAATCACAGTTAGAGTCATTGCACGTATGTTCTTCTCACAAACCATACAAGGATCCACCAGAGTCATTGCATCTCTATTCTTTTCATTAACCACAGCTAGAGTCATTGCATGTGTGTTCTTCACACAAACCACATCTAGAGTCATTGCATGTGTGTTCTTTTCACAAACCACATATGGATCCACCAGAGTTCATTGCATGTGTGTTCTTTTCACAAACCACAGCTAGAGGCATTGCATGTCTATTCTTCTCACAAACCACACAAGGATCCACCAGAGTAATTGCATCTCTGTTCTTTTCATTAACCATAGCTGGAGTCATTGCATGTGTGTTGTTATCACAAACCACATATGGATCCACTAGAGTTCATTGCATGTCTATTCTTTTCACAAACCACAGCTAGAGTCATTGCATGTCTGTTCTTCTCACAAACCACACATGGATCTACCAGTGTGATTGCATGTGTGTTCTTTTCACAAACCACATCTAGAGTCATTGGATGTATGTTCTATTCACAAACCACATATTGATCCACCAGTGTCATTGCATGTGTGTTATTTTCACAAACCACATCTAGAGTCATTGTATGTGTGTTCTTCTCACAAACCACATATGGATCCACCAGTGTGATTGCATGTGTGTTGTTTTCATTAACCATAGCTAGAGTCATTGCATTTCTGTTCTTTCCACAAACCACATAAGGATACACCGGTGTTATTGGACATGTGTTTTTTCACAAACCACATATGGATCCACAAGTGTCATTGGATGGGTGTTCTTTTCACAAACCACATCTAGAGTCATTGCATGTGTGTTCTTCTCACAAACCACATATGGATCCACCAGAGTTCATTGCATGTATGTTCTTTTCACAAACCACAACTAGAGTCATTGCATGTGTGTTCTTTTCACAAACCACATGTAGAGTCATTGGATGTATGTTCTTTTCACAAACCACATATTGATCCACCAGTGTCATTGCATGCGTGTTATTATCACAAACCACATCTAGAGTCATCGCATGTGTGTTCTTCTCACAAACCACATATGGATCCACCAGAGTTCATTGCATGTATGTTCTTTTCACAAACCACAGCTAGAGTCATTGCATGTATGTTCTTCTCACAAACCACATAAGGATCCACCAGAATCGTTGCATGTGTGTTCTTTTCACAAACCACAGCTAGAGTCATTGCATGTGTGTTCTTTTCACAAACCACATCTAGAGTGATTGCATGTGTGCTCTTCTCACAAACCAAAGTTAGAATCATTACACGTATGTTCTACTCACAAACCACACAAGGATCCACGAGAGTCATTGCATCTCTGTTCTTTTCATTAACCACAGCTAGAGTCATTGCATGTGTGTTCTTCACACAAACCACATCTAGAGTCATTGCATGTGTGTTCTTCTCACAAACCACATATAGATCTACCAGAGTTCATTGCATGTGTGTTCTTTTCACAAACCATAGCTAGAGTCATCGCATGTTTGTTCTTCGCACAAACCACACATGGATCCACCAGAGTCATTGCATCTCTTTTCTTTTCATTAACCAGAGCTAGAGTCATTGCATGTGTGTTCTTCTGACAAACCACATCTAGAGTCATTGCATGTGTGTTCTTCTCACAAACCACATATGGATCCACTAGAGTTCATTGCATGTCTATTCTTTTCACAAAACATAGCAAGAGTAATTGCATGTTTGTTCTTCTCACAAACCACACATGGATCTACCAGTGTGATTGCATGTGTGTTCTTTTCACAAACCACATCTAGAGTCATTGGATGTATGTTGTTTTCCCAAACCACATATTGATCCACCAGTGTCATTGCATGTGTTTTCTTTTGACAAACCAAATCTAGAGTTATTGCATGGGTGTTCTGCTCACAAACCACATATGGATCCACCAGTGTGATTGCATGTGTGTTCTTTTCATTAACCACAGCTAGAGTCATTGCATGTCTGTTCTTTCCTCAATCCACATAAGGATACACCAGTGTTATTGGACGTGTGTTCCTTTCACAAACCACATATGGATCCACCAGTGTCATTGGATGTGTGTTCTTTTCACAAACCAGATCTAGACTCATTCCATGTGTGTTCTGTTGACAAACCACATATGGATCCACCAGAGTTCATTGCATGTATGTTCTTTTCACAAACCACAGCTAAGGATCCACTAGAGGCATTGCATGTGTGTTCTTTTCACAAACCACAGCTAAAGTCATTGCATGTGTGTTCTTTTCACAAACCACATCTAGAGTCATTGGATGTATGTTCTTTTCACAAACCACATATTGATCCACCAGTGTCATTGCATGCGTGTTATTTTCACAAACCACATCTAGAGTCATCGCATGTGTGTTCTTCTCACAAACCACATATGGATCCACCAGAGTTCATTGCATGTATGTTCTTTTCACAAATCACAGCTAGAGTCATTGCATGTATGTTCTTCTCACAAACCACATAAGGATCCACCAGAATCATTACATGTGTGTTCTTTTCACAAACCACAGCTAGAGTCATTGCATGTGTGTTCTTTTCACAAACCACATCTGGAGTGATTGCATGTGTGCTCTTCTCACAAACCACAGTTAGAATCATTACACGTATGTTCTACTCACAAACCACACAAGGATCCACGAGAGTCATTGCATCTCTATTCTTTTCATTAACCACAGCTAGAGTCATTGCATGTGTGTTCTTCACACAAACCACATCTAGAGTCATTGCATGTGTGTTCTTCTCACAAACCACATATAGATCTACCAGAGTTCATTGCATGTGTGTTCTTTTCACAAACCACAGCTAGAGTCATTGCATGTCTATTCTTCTCACAAACCACACAAGGATCCACCAGAGTCATTGCGTCTCTATTCTTTTCATTAACCATAGCTAGAGTGATTGCATGTGTGTTCTTCTCACAAACCACATCTAGAGTCATTGCATGTGTGTTCTTCTCACAAACCACATATGGATCCACTAGAGTTCATTGCATGTCTATTCTTTTCACAAACCACAGCTAGAGTCATTGCATCTCTGTTCTTCTCACAAACCACACATGGATCCACTAGTGTGATTGCATGGGTGTTCTTTTGACAAACCACATCTAGAGTCATTGGATGTATGTTCTTTTCACAAACCACATATTGATCCACCAGTGTCATTGCATGTGTGTTATTTTCACAAACCACATCTAGAGTCATTGTATGTGTGTTCTTCTCACAAACCACATATGGATCCACCAGTGTGATTGCATGTGTGTTCTTTTCATTAACCATAGCTAGAGACATTGCATGTATGTTCTTTCCACAAACCACATAAGGATACACCAGTGTTATTGGACGTGTGTTTTTTCACAAACCACATATGGATCCACAAGTGTCATTGGATGGGTGTTCTTTTCACAAACCACATCTAGAGTCATTGCATGTGTGTTCTTCTCACAAACCACATATGGATCCACCAGAGTTCATTGCATGTATGTTCTTTTCACAAACCACAACTAGAGTCATTGCATGTGTGTTCTTTTCACAAACCACATGTAGAGTCATTGGATGTATGTTCTTTTCACAAACCACATATTGATCCACCAGTGTCATTGCATGCGTGTTATTTTCACAAACCACATCTAGAGTCATCGCATGTGTGTTCTTCTCACAAACCACATATGGATCCACCAGAGTTCATTGCATGTATGTTCTTTTCACAAACCACAGCTAGAGTCATTGCATGTATGTTCTTCTCACAAACAACATAAGGATCCACCAGAATCATTGCAGGTGTGTTCTTTTCACAAACCACAGCTAGAGTCATTGCATGTGTGTTCTTTTCACAAACCACATCTAGAGTGATTGCATGTGTGCTCTTCTCACAAACCAAAGTTAGAATCATTACACGTATGTTCTACTCACAAACCACACAAGGATCCACGAGAGTCATTGCATCTCTGTTCTTTTCATTAACCACAGCTAGAGTCATTGCATGTGTGTTCTTCACACAAACCACATCTAGAGTCATTGCATGTGTGTTCTTCTCACAAACCACATATAGATCTACCAGAGTTCATTGCATGTGTGTTCTTTTCACAAACCATAGCTAGAGTCATCGCATGTTTGTTCTTCGCACAAACCACACATGGATCCACCAGAGTCATTGCATCTCTTTTCTTTTCATTAACCAGAGCTAGAGTCATTGCATGTGTGTTCTTCTGACAAACCACATCTAGAGTCATTGCATGTGTGTTCTTCTCACAAACCACATATGGATCCACTAGAGTTCATTGCATGTCTATTCTTTTCACAAAACATAGCTAGAGTAATTGCATGTTTGTTCTTCTCACAAACCACACATGGATCTACCAGTGTGATTGCATGTGTGTTCTTTTCACAAACCACATCTAGAGTCATTGGATGTATGTTGTTTTCCCAAACCACATATTGATCCACCAGTGTCATTGCATGTGTTTTCTTTTGACAAACCAAATCTAGAGTTATTGCATGGGTGTTCTTCTCACAAACCACATATGGATCCACCAGTGTGATTGCATGTGTGTTCTTTTCATTAACCACAGCTAGAGTCATTGCATATCTGTTCTTTCCTCAATCCACATAAGGATACACCAGTGTTATTGGCCGTGTGTTCTTTTCACAAACCACATATGGATCCACCAGTGTCATTGGATGTGTGTTCTTTTCACAAACCAGATCTAGACTCATTCCATGTGTGTTCTGTTGACAAATCACATATGGATCCACCAGAGTTCATTGCATGTATGTTCTTTTCACAAACCACAGCTAAGGATCCACTAGAGGCATTGCATGTGTGTTCTTTTCACAAACCACAGCTAGAGTCATTGCATGTGTGTTCTTTTCACAAACCACATCTAGAGTCATTGGATGTATGTTCTTTTCACAAACCACATATTGATCCACCAGTGTCATTGCATGCGTGTTATTTTCACAAACCACATCTAGAGTCATCGCATGTGTGTTCTTCTCACAAACCACATATGGATCCACCAGAGTTCATTGCATGTATGTTCTTTTCACAAATCACAGCTAGAGTCATTGCATGTATGTTCTTCTCACAAACCACATAAGGATCCACCAGAATCATTACATGTGTGTTCTTTTCACAAACCACAGCTAGAGTCATTGCATGTGTGTTCTTTTCACAAACCACATCTGGAGTGATTGCATGTGTGCTCTTCTCACAAACCACAGTTAGAATCATTGCACGTATGTTCTACTCACAAACCACACAAGGATCCACGAGAGTCATTGCATCTCTATTCTTTTCATTAACCACAGCTAGAGTCATTGCATGTGTGTTCTTCACACAAACCACATCTAGAGTCATTGCATGTGTGTTCTTATCACAAACCACATATAGATCTACCAGAGTTCATTGCATGTGTGTTCTTTTCACAAACCACAGCTAGAGTCATTGCATGTCTATTCTTCTCACAAACCACACAAGGATCCACCAGAGTCATTGCGTCTCTATTCTTTTCATTAACCATAGCTAGAGTGATTGCATGTGTGTTCTTCTCACAAACCACATCTAGAGTCATTGCATGTGTGTTCTTCTCACAAACCACATATGGATCCACTAGAGTTCATTGCATGTCTATTCTTTTCACAAACCACAGCTAGAGTCATTGCATCTCTGTTCTTCTCACAAACCACACATGGATCCACTAGTGTGATTGCATGTGTGTTCTTTGACAAACCACATCTAGAGTCATTGGATGTATGTTCTTTTCACAAACCACATATTGATCCACCAGTGTCATTGCATGTGTGTTATTTTCACAAACCACATCTAGAGTCATTGTATGTGTGTTCTTCTCACAAACCACATATGGATCCACCAGTGTGATTGCATGTGTGTTCTTTTCATTAATCATAGCTAGAGTCATTGCATGTATGTTCTTTCCACAAACCACATAAGGATACACCAGTGTTATTGGACGTGTGTTTTTTCACAAACCACATATGGATCCACAAGTGTCATTGGATGGGTGTTCTTTTCACAAACCACATCTAGAGTCATTGCATGTGTGTTCTTCTCACAAACCACATATGGATCCACCAGAGTTCATTGCATGTATGTTCTTTTCACAAACCACAACTAGAGTCATTGCATGTGTGTTCTTTTCACAAACCACATGTAGAGTCATTGGATGTATGTTCTTTTCACAAACCACATATTGATCCACCAGTGTCATTGCATGCGTGTTATTTTCACAAACCACATCTAGAGTCAGCGCATGTGTGTTCTTCTCACAAACCACATATGGATTCCACCAGAGTTCATTGCATGTATGTTCTTTTCACAAACCACAGCTAGAGTCATTGCATGTATGTTCTTCTCACAAACCACATAAGGATCCACCAGAATCATTGCATGTGTGTTCTTTCACAACCACAGCTAGAGTCATTGCATGTGTGTTCTTTTCACAAACCACATCTAGAGTGATTGCATGTGTGCTCTTCTCACAAACCAAAGTTAGAATCATTACACGTATGTTCTACTCACAAACCACACAAGGATCCACGAGAGTCATTGCATCTCTGTTCTTTTCATTAACCACAGCTAGAGTCATTGGATGTGTGTTCTTCACACAAACCACATCTAGAGTCATTGCATGTGTGTTCTTCTCACA